>VUQG01031297.1:0-12416 GCA_015106755.1 Etia nguti | reverse complement strand
ATGTCGCACACCTTCATCATGCAGCTCTTCAGAAACTCTCCCTCGGTAAATGGCCGGGCTGATTTGGCTATCTCCTCTGCTACAATAAAACTTGCTTTCACAACAGCTTAACTTTGTGATTTTGCTCTGGTGAAAAACGTCTGCTGAAATGTTAGATTCTTCTTTAGCTCTTCTACTTTCTGTAGTTTCTGCTCTGCATTTAGGTTTTTCAGCTTATCCTGATGTTTTGTCTCGTAGTGCCGTCTTAAATTAAATTCCTTAATTACAGCCACATTAGCTCCACTAATAAGACATACGGTTTTACCGGCAATGTTTGTAAACATATATTCAGTCTCCCACCGGTGCTGAAAGGCTCTGTTTTCAGAATCAACTTTTCTCTTCGCCATTGTGAGGGATTAGCTTCGCAATAACAGAAGTTTGACTTGATTGACGCGGGAATGTTCCCAGCTAGCCTAGCGTTCGGCAAGGAGGCTGCAGCGCCTCATTTTGGGATCTGTAGTTTGTGTGTTATTAGCGCCTCATATCGCCGGGCCATGCATAACAATAATAATAAATCTATATAAAATGACCTCGCGGGCCAGATATAAATGTCCGCCGGGCCAGATGTGGCCCGCGGGCCTTGAGTTTGACACATGTGTCCTGCCTCATTCCACCATCAGATTGTGATGATGTGTAATCTTGGTACACGTTCATCTTTTCTACAGAGACAGGAAAATAAGGAGCTTTCAGCTTCAGGAACTCTAGAGTGATATCTTGATATGACCCAAAAAACAGATAAAATCATTCAGGGTACCGCTACTGGTTTCTGCTACTTTACATCATACAGTCATGTGAAAAGTTTTACTCTTACTGCTTCCATAAGGATAAATAGCAGCCAGCTGCTGCTAATTAAATGTACTTGTTTAATTGATCATCAGCAGGTGTGAGCACACCTATAAAAGCAGTTTTGACAGTTTGCAGGTCTGGAGCATTCAGCTGTGTCTAAAGGTTTCAGTTCATGGCAGTACAATTAGAAAAATGGTACGGGGCTTGTTTTTTTGCCAGTAGAAACGCTTTCCTCTTTTAAAAAAAAACAAAAAAAAACCAAAACACAGCGAGATGGCTTAGGTTTGCAAAGCTGCATCTGGACAAACCACAAGACTTCTGGAGCAATGTTCTTTGGTGAAAATCAAACACAGCATATCAGCACAAACACCTCATATCAACTTTCAGCACGGTGGGGAAGCAGTCATGATTTGGGCTTGTGTTTGTAGCCACAGGACCTGGATACTCTGCAGTCACTGAGTCAACTTCTCTGTTAACAGGACCATCATCCCAAATTTTACAGTTTTGCTAAATATTGTGATATTGAGCTCAAAAGAAAAAAAAGAAACTAAATGTGTTTTACTTGTTCCAAGAAGTTGAGGGATCAAAATTCCAGCAAACCTCTATTTACAACAATAACCTGTGAGTGATAGTTTCAAGGTGAAATTCAATATACCAGAGTCACTGTAACAAGAAAAACTGTAGACTTTTTAGAATAATTTGCTGAACTTGTTAAGATGAAGATTGGAGTCAGTTTAAAAAGTACCCAGTGTCTTGTTCAGCCCTCTAGTTAAATTCCCTCGGACTGCGAGCTGAGACGCTGTTAAAATGATTAGTCAGTGACGCTTAAAACATTACAGTTCATGTGCAATAAATCATGACAACGAGGTAGCGCACTTCAATAACTTTTATTTAGTTTACAGATGTATTTCATTTTGAAGTTTGCAGGAGGGGAGAGCATTAGTGCTATTTACAATTGGTTTGAAAATGTTTATCTCTGTACAGATTTGAACCCTGATCAATATAAACAATATTTTTTAAGACCTAGTGCTGTTACAAAGCGATTCTTTAAAGCAAAAACAAAAAACCCCACAAAGAAACAGGATTATATTACTTTATAAACAAATGAAAAAGAAAAGAATAATAAAAGAGAAAGAACAGAAGAAAGATAACAAAAATCCATCAGTCTGTAAATGATTAGGGAGGATTTGCTGCTGTTAAGCACAAGACATTGTCAGAGAGTGACTGTGAACTGGCTAGAAGCTAACCGTATACACAATCATAGACTAAACACCAATATAATGTATATCACCAAGATCTAAAGTCGTCATGTTCTATATAAGATTCATATTAAATATATTCTACACATGTTACCTTAGTTTGGAACATTACTTCCACTGGAAAAATATAAAATAAAACAAAGCTTTTTATACATTTGTTTTAATAATCTAATGAAGGAGCACATGCTTTAGTTGTGCAAACTGGACTTATTAATGCAGATTTAAGAGGCAAATTAAGACAAATAAGGACCCTTTTCCTTCTGAGTTAATGTCCGTGCTTTTAAAGAAACTGTCTGAGAGATCCTTCACAATACTGCTATAAAAATAAAGGGAGGGGGGGGCACAGTGACACAGCGATGGCGTGTCATGGAGGAAAGTAAATTGGCATGATGTTTCATTAATCACAACACTAGTCGGTCAATAATATGAGGGGACTGTCAAAACACAGTCACAAAAAAAAAAAAAAATCATGAACAAACAAATATCCAAAAACAAGACCGTAAAAAAATGGTTGTTGTCTATTTGTTTGCTTGTTAGGCTTCGTTTGGCTAAAACACAACGGACTCAAAGGAGTGGGACGTGTCGCTCTCGACAGCTCTCGGCATAAAAAAAGGGAATCGTTTCTCTCTTGCGACCTTTAAGGGCACATGCAGAGGAGGGCAGTAAAGAGGGCACACACGTGTGTGTGCGTGTCATGTTTTGAGTTCTCTGATCAGGCACGTCTGCGCTTTTTCTGCCGCACTAAGGGGTATCACACAAGCACGCGCGGCTGGATGTAAGGACAGGAAGTCGGAGCGTGCGCGTTTGTTGGTATGCTGATGAGCTGTTAGTGGTTAAAATTCTCAGCGGTCTGTATGAGAAAACAAGGCCACACGCACAAATTTGGGCACTGCATTACAATGACAACCGGCCAGAATAAAGAGCCAGTTAGAAAAGTGGCTTGTAAGAGACCGCCTGAGGATGGCTCGACAAGGTGTGTGTGTGTTTACTGTAAATGTGTGTGTGCATGCAAATGTATGGCAGAAGGCTTCAAAAGGATTGCATTAAGAAAGAAAGAAAAAAAACATGCAAATCCAGTTCCTTCTAATTTTCAGTTATGACAGCAAATCAAGTACAACAAAGGAATCAACTCTATCTTTAATCAATTTACTGCTCTCCAAGTCTGTCCTGGATCAGCCTGAGCCTGCTGTCCTTCTATGCATGTGTATGAGGGAAAAAGGGAAAAACAGAGAAAGTGCGAGTTTGTTTGTTTCGTTAAATGTCTCTATGAGTATTCGCAGTGTAGACAGGCTCCAGGACGAGGTACAAGCTCATTAGGTCCAGGACATGGAGGGCGAGAACGGATGCGAAGGATGAAAGGGGTGGCGGTGGAGGTGTGTATTTACAGAATGACACAGCAGTTACTCTCCCCGGTCTTCTCTCTGTTCCTCTGACCTGGACACACAGCACACAAACGTCATGATTAAACAAACACCAACACTGCACCGTCAGAGAGTTACTCAGCTCAATAGTCAGAAATCACCTCAAAGGGACATACTGGTAGACCAAGTTCAGATAATGCAACACTGCATGGAAAATACTTTTGATATACTACAACCATATAACATATGTACCTCATAAATGTTCTAAAGAAGGACTAAATCTCCATCTCATACAGCTGTGCAGCATTTGGGGATTTCATGAGACTAGATCTGTTGCTCAAAATCAGCATTTGCGTTTTTTACATTTCCCAGTGGTACCTGAAGCAACATAGCCTCCTTTTTTTTTTTTTAAATGCAGACTCTTTAAATCAACACTGAAATTGTTGTGTAAAAGTCTTAACCCATCTCTCATTTCTTTACATTTTGTTAAAACAGGAAATAGGTACTGCAATTTACTGAAATGTGGAAATACAGCATAAAAAGCTTTAAAGTCAAAATTTGGCATGACTACAGGTTGAACTTCCTTAGGCAGGATGATCCAACACTGCTTCAATAACTTTGAAATCTTTGGGGAGGCCAATCTATGACTGATAGTGTTCCTGACTGTGTGTTTTAACGCTTTTCCTGCTTTGGCAGTGTGTTTGGGATCATTGCCATGCTGAAAATGTAGCAAGTCAGATGCTTTCCAGTTGGTACTTCATAGTGCACCAAAATCTGATGGCACTTTTCTGGGTTGAGAAGATCTCCAACACCACTAAATGAAATATAGCCAAACCATGACACAGCCTCCACAGTCATCTAATTCTACAGATGCTTGGAGATACTCAGTGTTGTACCTCTCTCCTGACCTCCAACATACATATTAATACAAATTTGAACTACAAAATTTCAAATTTTTATACATCACTCCATAAGACCCATTGCCACTGATTTTTTAGTCCTGTGCAGTTTGGCATATCTCAGCCTTTTCTCCCCGTTTCAATTCCCTAAAAACAGGTGCCTAACAGGTCTTTGGGAATCAACTTGTTGGTGCACACATGCTATTTTATGTTGTCTTTGAGATTTTTCATAGATTCAACAAAAGAAACTGGGAATATGACGCGTGTTTGTGACAGGCTGCTAGAGACCAATAGATACCATGTAAAATTGGTTACATCTGCTATGCGTAGACACAACGCCGGGTCATTCTTTAAGTTGGATTCCTTTTTTATGCTTAAATGATTCACAGGTCAGTATTAAGTGGCTTGATAAATATAAAAAAAATTTCTCTGAAAATGGTCAGGTACAAGGACTGGACTGAAAAAGCAACCAACTTTAAAAAAGCTTCAGAAAGCCTGGAGGACTGTTGCTCAAGAGCACTATAATAACATACAAGACCAGAAATAAAAAAAGAGGGGTAACTCAGAACTTTTGTACAGTTCACATAAAGAGTACTTCACATCTAACTTTGTAACTGTTTCTCCACATAAAAAAAGTTCATTCAGATTCATTCTTCCTCACATGGGCTCACAGATACCCAGTAAGAGAACTTGATGTCCATTTGAACTCTATTCGTTTGTCATAGTCATAAAAAAACGAAGCAAATCTTCTGGCATGATTTATATTAGCTGTATATTCTACACAGTGTGTTGTATCTTGGGGATACACTTCAAGGAGCCAATTATTTGCACTAGTGGCTGCTCCTAAAACAGAAGCTATGTGCAGAAATAAATAATGGCTGGGAGCGGAACATTTAACGTTGTTCAGTGTGTGAAAAGCCTCCTGAAAGGAAAAAGGGGAGACGGGGAGCTGGTTACCTTGGGAATTTGGCTCAGGCAAAGTCTCTCTGGCAACTAAATGCATCACTGTGGTCTTCCCCAAGGGCAGTTTGAGAGCTGAGAGAGGGAGAGAAGGAGGGGGAGGATGAAAAGGTTATTCAGTGAGCTACATTATATTTGTCTGCACAGTGTCACTCAGCATAGTATAACGTGACTTTTTAACAGCTTTGTGAAACTGAGTACAAATTATAATAGAGTGGATAATGCTGAGCTACACATAGAGAAAATTAAATTGTCAAATTGTGCAATTAAAGTGGGATCCTTTTTTTTTTTGCACAATAATAATCACTTGAACATGAGGAAATTGCCAGCAATCTGAACCCATATGTAACCAAATCATTTAAAACACTGTTCACAAGCGGCTGAAGGATCGGCTAGTTTCTTGCTCTTGAATAAGACGACTCGGTTCCAAGTTTTATTGTTATTTGCAGATAATAATGCAACATAATTACCACTAATGAAAGTGCAAATTAAATGATACTTAACACTAAAAAGGATTAATTAAAAAAGAAATGCACTAAATATCTGAATGACACATCTGGAGAGTGTAATATTTACATGCACATGTATACAATGGATTCAAGTTCAACAGCACTAGTTAGCAGACAAAAGTGAGAAAACACAAATGTGGAGGTTGCAGAGCACCCTCTAGTAGACATACTATGGTTGAAGGGTGTTTTTCCCATTTCTTCTTTACATTTTAAAATTTTCATTTACCAATACTGATATATCAGTACATGGCTACTATAAGCAAATATATCTGCCCTGCCGACATATCAGTTGAGCTTTATTGGTAGGCATTCATGTTTGTATGAAAAATAATGCAAAGTAATGGCTATGAGAAAGGCAGGTGAAATATCTATTAAAAAACAACAACAACTTTGTAATACCAAATAGCACTAGTCCTGTTGTGATATGTTATGACCAAAACCGATACATGAGCTGCTGGATACCCCTTAAAGAGATAGTATTTGTCTACTGTTCCAACTTGGCGCTTGCAACCTGGGTCAAGAAGCCAAAAGGAGCAAAATCAGAGGTCGATCAGTGCGTTTGAAAGTAAATCACAAAAGCAACATCAGCAAGGAAAAAGCAGCCAATCAGATTGTAAAATATTATTTTATGATTGTCTCACTGCACTCTAACGAACCTAAAAAACAAAAAAAAAACCAACCCCCCCACACGCCTCGGAAAAACCTGCAGGAAGGTGAGGCACTACCGGATTTTGTATGAATGCAGCATAAATGCACGCTTCATCCTGTCCACTGACGCCACTCGACCCTGCATGCGTGTGTGTGTGTGTGTAGCTCAGCCTCGCCCTTGGCCACACAAACACACAGACCTGCTGCTCTTTTTAAAATCCATGACACAGACACCAGAGGACAGAGATGGAAAAGGAGCGCATTCAGTCGAAATGGTGCCTCCAGGTTCATCTAAATGTTTCCATGAGATGCTGTGGTATGCCCTCGCCTTTGGTGGGTGTGTCAGAAGCGCTTGCCAGCAGTTACAAGATAAAAAGGTAGCGCTCACAACAGATCAGCTACCATAGGTGCATAACATAACAGGTTGTTCAGTACAACCCTGCTTCTGTTTAAATAAGAGTTTTGCTACCTCGTTGTTGGAGCTGGGCACAGTCTATTTCAGTAGGTTTTTACAGAGTCCTCAGACTACACACACAGCTGTAATTGGCATGGGGTTAAACAACCACTGCCCAAAGGCTGGAGCCCAGAAATGTCGTGAATACACAAAATAAGAAGGAAAATATGCAGGATCTCTCACCACTTCGCATAAGTTCACATATTGTTATATCTAAACTGCACACTGCTGTTAACATGTGAGCAATAGTTGGTGACTTGGTGTGTGCTTTAAAATGTGTGTGTCTGTACTCAACTGTAAGAGGATTCTGTGTTAATGTGCAAACACGCTAAAAGATAAGGGAATTATCAGATAGATGGCAGATAGAAGACTGCAAAAGGGTTAGGGTGCGGTGTAACACCGTTAACCACAAAGCACCAGTCAAATCTAAATTGGGTTAGGCAGATAAAAAAGCCTAAAAGCCAGAGAGAGTGAACTGGCCTTCCATAACAGAAGATGTCCTTTTCTTTCTTTCACTCTTGCCTCCTTTCTCTCTCTCCTTTGTACTACTTGAGGTCTCCTTTAAACGCCAGTCTTCCTCTCTTTCCTGACCAGCCTCTTTCCCCTCTTTTTCTCTATTTCCGCTCTCCTCCCTCTCTCCCTGTCAAAGCAAGCTTGTCCAGAGCACTGAGGTACCTCTGTTCTGTGACTCAGGAAAAGGATGAGAACAGCAAAGAACTTTCCAGCAGCGCACAGCTGTGATTTTGTGTGCATGTCTATGAGCCATTTTCTCTGGGTGGTGTAGCTTCAGTGTTTTCTCACCTCCTAGTGTTACGTTGCCGTGTAGAAAACGTCCCTGGTAGATGAGCCTCAGGATGTTAGGACTGCTGACCTGCTCTTCCTCCCAGTCTGTATGAAAGCAGAGAGAAATGAGGAGACAGTTAAAGAGAAAGGAGCCCTGCCGGTTTTTAGATTTTTACCTCTTATTTTACTCGTTTTCCATAAAGTATTAATCTTACATTTCACAAGTACAATTTAATGTACTTCAAAACCCACAATATACAAGAAACCTAAAGCTGTGTATAAAAAGCTGTCATGTCAGCGTGATGAAAATGCTGAATACAGTGTAGTGAAAAGAAATCAGTTGCTGCCGGGTAAAGAAAAAAAAAAAAAAGAAGAACCACAGACAACCACACTGAAGATATTTTAAGACATTTAGGGCCTTTATTTTAAATCCTTAAAGGCAGAATGTATAATATTTGGGCTTTGCGGGATGCCCTACAGAACGTGAGAAAGAGCCGAGGCAAAAGAAGAAGACGAGGTGTGGCTCGGGAAGAGCTAAGGACAAAAGTGAACGCATTAAATGAGAGAGAAACGAGAGTGTAGAGTTGCGCAGCAACAGAGTCTGGCCACCAGATGTTTGTCTCTAGCTAAGCAGAGGGTGTTGTTGCTGACTGAGAGCCTACTCTGGGTCTCTCAGGGTTCAGATGGGTTGTCTGGGAGGAACAAAGGGTGCTCCTAACACTGACGGGATTGAACGGAAAACTTCTGTTGTCGAAGAGAATTCGAGTCCAACTGTGTAATTTGTAGTTTTTCATGCATTGTGGAGTTCTCTTAAACTGGAGTACATTAGCGGCACCGTGGGAAAAAGCTAGAGTTTTGAAGGTGACGTAAGGTGGGCAGTATCAAATGAATTCTAACCCTGGTGCACAGCAGCAGCGAGGCAAGTGGGTGTATTACAGAAAGGAAGCGGCTGCACTGTGATCCCACATTCCTGTATGCAATGATAATCAGGCTGAAAGGAGTTCACTCTAATTACCCTACACCAAAGATATGCACATTCCCCACACTGCTATATAGACCTGCGTGTAAGCAATTAGCAGTTGGTCTGACAGCAATAAGTCTGATCAAGTTGTTTCTAAGCAAATTAACAAATATTTGTTTACAGTTAAATTGTTTAATTAGAGCTTTTGCAGAGATTCGGTATCTGTGCCTGCGTAATGATGATATTTATTAAACGCCACATATTAAATGCAAAAATGTTAAAGAATATGGAACTGTAAGTAAAACCAAAGCTGATGCTAAAATCTGACATGTGTAAAGCAGATGTGAAAACCCAGATCTTTCTCATGTAAATCAAATAAATAATACAACTGTGTTATAAGCACCTTTGTAATGAGGTAAGAAAGAAAGTCAACTCTAATGCTAATTTTGCTGTTAACCTAAACCTTGAACTGTGCGTTAATCTTGTTTGCACATTACAAGCTAGAGCAGCTCCACAATCATCCACCATGTTCGCTAGCTCGTTGCTGACTGGGTGGTCTGCTGTTTGATGTCGAGCGGGTAGACTTACTATGTGTTATTTTTTAGTTTTTAAATGTCAAACATAAAAAAAAATCTTCCAATAGTGAGAAAACTGAAATGAAACAGTACAACTGCAGGCTGGACAGGTAAACAATGATATTTTTCTTTTGCTAAATACATGACAGATTACTATTATAAGAATATATATTTAACCTGCTTTTTCACTTAAAAAAAAAAGTCAATCAGCTTTGAAAATGTAGTTATGTGTAAAAATAAATTTGTAGATGTCTGTATGAATTAATCAAATAGATGAAAAGCTATATCTTTACATATATTTAAATAAGTGTGCCCTGACTGCTTCCAGGAGTACCCCTGAACTGCTAATTAAATGCACTTGCTGTACTGATCATGAGTGCATGGTCACATCCATAAAAGCAAAAGTCTTGGCAGTTTGTTGGTGAGGTGTGTGTTAACACAAAGCCACAATCTTCCCAGGAGTAGATGTCCCAGCAGGTTCACCCCAAGGTCAGACCGTGCAAAAGAAACTGTACAGAACCCGAGAGCTAAATCTCAGACTCTACAGGCCTCAGATAGCATTTTAAATGTTAAAGTTCACAATAGTACAGTTAAAAAAGATGAACAAGGATGGTTTGTTTGAAAGGGTAGCCAGGAAAAAGCCTCTTCTTACTAAAATGAACAGGGCAGCCCAGACTAGCTTTGCAAAGCTGCCTCTAAATGAGTGGAGATGTTTGTCTACAATAGAATGCACCGTGTTTGGTGAAAACCAAAAACACTATATCAGCACAAATACCCCATACTGTCTATCAAGCACAGTGGTAGAGGGGTCAGAGGTTGGCTTATTCTGCAGCCACAGAACCCAGGTATCAGGTCATTGAGTCACTGAGTCGACCATGCACTCATCTCTATACCAAAGTATTCTAGAATCCAATGTAAGGTCTGTCTGAAAGCTGCAGCTTAGCTGAAACTGGGTCATGCAACAGGACAATGATTCCAAGCACAGCAGCCAATCTGTAACAGAATGGCTGAAAAAGAAAAGAATCAAGGTGCTGCAATGACCTAGTCAAAGTCCAGACCTCAAACTGATTAACATGTTGACAACATGTTAAAGAGAGATGTGCACGAATGCCTTCAAAGAACAACGTACTGAACCAATGCTGTAAAGAAGAATGGGACTAAATTTCTCCACAACGAGAGACTGATAAAGTCAAGCAGAAAAATAATTTGTGTTATTGCTGCTAAATGTGGTTCTACAAGCTACTGAATCTTGTGGTAAGCGACTGCCTTAGACCACAATGATTTTATTCATAACGGAGGAACTTGTTATTATGTTGCTTTCATATTTATATTACACATACAATTATAGCAGACTGATACCTCTGCATGCGTATACTACAGATACACGTGTATCTGATGTGAATAGCAATAAATAATTGAGCTACTCACCCATTGGCCAGTTGTCATAAACGTGTTTGGCGATATCTGCTGCAGAGTCGTTGGGAGAGAAGAGGAATTCTTTCGTCTTTCCACTGACCAAAATCAGCCGCAGGTTTATCTGCAACAGAGGTAAAAGCAAAAAAACAGCATTAGTGCTGAATGTAAGAAACAAAAATGAAGACAGAGAAAAATGAACATTCAAACAAACAGCTGTCCCATATGTCACATTATAGTGCTGGGTCAGGAAGCACACAGTTTCAAGTTAGTAATTTAATAGGAAACAGAAGAAGGATATGAAGACCCTGAGGAACATCCTTCCGTTGGATGAACTCCCATCCGTCTCTCCAACTTCCTCTTCAGCTTTCTCAATTCCCTCAAACTGTATTTCTTTGTCTTTTGTTCCCAAGTCTGAAACTGAATGGAAGTTTGTTTCTCGCTTACCATTCAAAAGACTTTTCCTCATTTCTTTGTCCCTGTAGGTGTTTGAGCGCGACATTTTCAGGCAACTAAAATAAAAGATTTTCTCAAACCTTTACCTGAAATTAGAAGTGCTGTTTGTTTTGTACTGTAGTTTATGTAATACAGTAATTAGTCACCTGTGTTTTTTATTTGTTTTTATTGACTTATTTCATTTATTTATTTGTTTTTTCTATATTTTACTGCATCATTGCTGTGCATTTTATTTATTTTAGTGGCATTTTATATTGTTAAGCACTTTGTGCAGCAAGGACTGTGCTGTATACATAAACTTGACCTTGACCTAGACTACCTAACTTCACTATTACAGAATACAAACTCTCATTATGTGTACTGGATGATTCAGCTGACACATTAAAAAAATACATCCACTGAATTCCTCTGTACTGTAAAAAGTGCCGTATTTTTCATACATAAGGTGCGCCTTATAATCCGGTGCAGATTATAAGGCGCACCGGATTATAAGGGGCATTAAGCGAAACAGATAAGCGAAACAGATAAGACTCAGATAAGTCAAACTTTACTCAATTCATTCTTCTTGCTTCCTCCTCTTCCGTACCATTGATTCATTAATGTTGAATTATCTCACAGCTGCTCTATTCCCATGTCCTTGCAGTATATTAATAACTAACCTTGTATTGTGGATGGATTATCTCAGTTGTTCTCCTGACTGTTTGTTTGGTCCGTTTACAGCATCCTGCCATGCGATTGCATTTGTCCTTAACCACTGGGAAGCCTCACATTAACTTTTATCGAGTGGAAAAAAGTTAGCGTTCATCCTCCAGCTTCACTGTGCTAATGTTATGCTAAGATAGCTGTTTCGCTAGCGATCGCGCAGCACATCATTATATACCAGCTAGTCCAACTTCAGTAACCCTACGAAAGTCACTGCTGTTTAGTTTTCTGTCTTAATTTATGTTTGAAGTGATAGCAGAGCTGTACATTTTAATCTTTTCAGAAATCTCTCAGTCAGAACATGCTATATCATGTTTAGGTGGAAACTAGCGAGCTGACTTTCTGCTAACTTCCTGCTAACTTCTAACTCCGTTAAATTTAATACATTCTGTTTTCATGGATGCCTGGATGTTAAACTTAATTGTTACACCTGGTAAAGCAGCAACGCTGATCATTTTATTAAAGATAAAAACTGTCTAAATTCTTTCAACTCTCAGTGATGCTGCAGTGTTCGTTTGACTTTGGGACCTGAAGCAGACGGAGTTTTGGACCCAGATTACTCCACAAGGCTCCTGACTACGGCAGCCGTAATGCTCTGGCAAACCATCAAG
>VUQG01031296.1:0-13775 GCA_015106755.1 Etia nguti | reverse complement strand
AGGAAATTTATTTTGAGTGTCTTCATAGTTTTATTTTTGAGATACACCAATTTTTATGTACTGCAGGAAAAACTAAAATAAATATTATAATGCAAATTTGCAACACTAAAAAGCATGTGCATCAAAATAAACTTTTTTCAGCAGTGCAATTTGAGCATCCCAGAAACTATTCAGAAAAGCACAAAGTCAACATGACTTTTAAAATCACCAGTGTAGGCTTATAAGGCCCTGAAGGTAAAAAAAACCCTACATTTTCTGCGAAAATGACGTCACTTCCCGTTTCGGGCAGGTAATGGCGGACATGCGATAGTTCCCGCTGACGTCTATTCCAATGTAGGAAGTGTTATGAACAGCTGATTGGATCGGCAAACCGTGTTTCTGGAATATTATGTTTTTGTTCCTGCAAGTGCTTTTTATGCAATTTTTGCAAAGCCATATGTGGAAGGAAACCGTAACCTAGGACAAACTGATGGCATAAGATGTAAGTACAACTCCTCCGGTTTCATATGCATAAAAAATTATTGTGCTAGCTTATGTGGTTGCAGTTCTACAGGGATTTAAAAATAGCTTCGCAAAACAGAGCGTGCCCGCTCCGACCGGTCTTAAAGGGTTACGAGCCTCGGCCTGGGCTTGGACTTGATAGCGAGGTGCCTCCAGCAGGGATGTGGCAGCAGCTCGACTTGTGGTTTCCAACTACAAATCTGCAGCAGCAGCCACGGCAGGTAGCTGCCAATTAGTGTCAAATACAAATGTGCGTGTGATGTTAGATGCTTCCTCTCTAATACTTACCTTTATGGCACTTAGAAGAGCTTCTTTCTCACCATGCAACTTCTTTTCTTTAGCCTTGGCCTTCCTGGCATCTCTCTCTGCTGCTCTCTACGATACCAAAAACAAATCAAAGTTTATTTCAGCGCTTTAAAGCTTTCGCCAATTCTAAAAATAATATATAAAAAGACAAGGATCATCTGAAGTGTAGTTACTTTGTGCTTATCTGCCGCTGCTCTCAGCTCCCGCAGCTTTTTGTCAGTAGGATGAACCTCAAGCCCCTCGTCACACCACTGGATGGCCTCTGAAAAGTGGCGCAGCTCTATACAACACTGAGCGCCTGCAGAAGCACAAACATGGGATCATTTTCTTTCTAAGACAGACAGAAATCTGGAGCTTCTAAACTGAAACCAGCACTAGATTTCCATGCCTAGTAACACAATGCCATCATATCATAGCAGTACATGTTAAAAATATTACACACCTCTGATCAATGCTTTCAGGTGGTCTGGCTTGAGCTTCTTTGCAGCTGCAGCATCATTCAAAGCAGAGCGCATATTTCCTGAGTGACAGAAAAAAGAAAAACCCAGACATATTTTTTTATGTCATCTTTTGTAAGAGCAAAAGGACATTTGGATGCTTTTTTTTTACCAAGGTAAAAGTGTGATGCTGCACGGTTGGTGAGGAGGACAGCACTGAGGTCCTGGTCTGCACATTTCTTCTTCAAACCCGCTGTGTAGGCCACCACCGCTTTTTGGTAGTTCTTCTCTTTGAAATAGGCATTGCCTTCATCTTTGAGGTTTTTCGCTTGCTCTGGAAAAGAACACGTTTCTCACATTTATTCAACTGTTTTCAGCGAAGACATACCGAGCAGCTTCAAAGCCTTGGAGGAGAGAAAGCTGTGGTTCACACACCTTCAGGAGGCCGGTCTTCGTCGTGGATAATGGACTGGAGGCAGGCTAGTTCTGGATATTTCTGTGGGTCGATCTCTTCGGGGGCGTTTTTCATGAACATGGGTATTTTATTAAACTCCTGTGTGAGACAGCAGTACATTTTGGTATTACCTGATACAAGTAAAGCCAAGGCTGGTATTGCCGATACCAATATGGACACTTTAATACTTTTAACCTCTAAGGGCAGCATACAGAGTGGGAGATTAACCATCATTAATTTGTAAACTCTGAACACATTTTAACAATCACTGTGATTTTTACCTTTCAGCTTCATGTATTTTGAAACTGAAATTATTTTTTGGGGGGGGGGGCTGGAATCTAAATGTGTCTGTGGGCTATAAATAAAATAGATGTGCCAGTCAACATAGAAAGGTTCAGACACAGTTCATTGGGCTACAAACTGAACGTGGAAAATAGAAGCAAAGTATCGACTCTATCGCGCTAGTATCGATCCGACACCAGCATTGGTACCGATCCTATTTTTCGATATTTTCACGAGGTACTGTTAGCATCTTGTTGCTAACCACCACCAATAACAACAAAGACGTGCTAACACATTTCATTCAGGTTCAAGTGGCTTTCTATCTAGTGCACATAGTCTCCGCAAGCCAACGTTACCTCCTCCCAGTCGTTTTCACTGAAGGCATTTTTATACCGCTGGGTCTTGAATTTGTCCATGAACGCGTCCATGCCATCGTCGCTGTCACTGTGTACCGAGGACGCCATTGGATCAAAATATACTTTAAAGAGCTGCTTCTTGTTTTTAAATCGTATATTAACGCTTACAGCAGACTGTCCAGCTAACCGTTCCTCAAGTTGCCTTGTTTACACATGTGTAACAGCGGTGCCACATGCGAAATAATCCGTGTGGACACTCACTGCCGGCAGAGCGTTCCACTCCTCGCGGTAGGAAGTTGCTCCCAAGCTCCGACGGCAGAAGTAGTGCTCTCAAAGCACCGTTACACGTAGTATTATTAAAATAGGTGTCAGTTTCTTTTCCTTTTATCCCCTTAATTATTTCAGCCTTACTTGTGTGCACCATGGAAAGCAACTTTAACACTGCCAGTACTGTAGCGTAACTCATGGACATCGTTAATGTCAGTGTATGTATATGCATGTATAATTTTCAACTGTTGCTTTGTCCTCTGACCTGTGTGAAATAAAATAATCAGATGCGTATTAAAAGAGAGAACCTGAAACTGTGTGAATGCGGCCGAATGTCGCATAAAACGTCAGCTCCAAAAAGGGTCTTTTATTACACAAAGACAACTTAAGTTTACTGTGACACACTGACCTCACTCCCAATCTGGTTGAGTGTTTTATTACATTCACGCTGTGACAAATTCTCATGTACTTCATGCTGTATACTGGCCCACTTACAAGGGACATCTGCATTGTAGGATACCACTATAAATACCGCTAAACAATGGGAATATTTTTACCATCCTTTTCACTTGCTTTTCTTTGCCGTCTCACTTTTTTTGCAACATTCATAATTTGGTTGTAACCAGCACTGATTTGTCCAGGTACAGATTAAATTTTTATTAGGATTATTACATGACTTACTGTAAAACAATGAAGCTGTGGACTCCATTACATTGTAGTATACAATGCAGGTACATCACAGAGCTATTGTTTAAAAAAGGTTTATTCAATGTGTAAATTACAGGCTTTGGAAAACATGTAATAATCTATGCCCACCACCTCACACACACAAACTGAAACATTTATTCTAACATTCATACTTGTTACTCATACAGTTTCCACTCTTCCCAGTAGATCTAACAGTCCATCTCTACTGAGGAAGACTGTCTCACCTGTCTGCTGACAGATCACCTCAAACCTGGGTGTTTCCTCCAGAGCTCCCTGTCCTACTACAATAACATATGGATAACCCAGTTTGCTGGCGTCCTTCAGCCTCTTTCCAATTGTCATCTGTGTGCGGTCATCCAAAACAACTTCACCTCTCAGCTGAGGCAGAGTTTCTCCCAAAGCATGGACCAGTTCCTCAGCTAGGAGTGTTGCCTCATCCACCTTACTGCCCTTCTTAGGGGGTAAAACGCAAACCTGATAAGGAGCGATAAGCCCTGGCCAGCGTATCCCCTCTTCTGTTGACATCACCTCGACGGCTGCCGCCAGAATTCGCGTAACCCCGAGCCCGTAGCAGCCCATCTCAGCGACAGCAGGCTTGTTCTGGGCATTGCTGAAGGTGGCTTTGAATATGTGAGAGTACTTCTTACCCAGGTAAAACGTGTGGCCTACTTCTATACCCTTTGACTCTACCAGTTTCCCACTTTTACACTGTGGACAGCTGGACTGGTTTGACGACATGGTCTCCACATTGGCGGAGAAGGAGCAGCTCCCACAGACCAGAAGCCGATCCTCGCCGATGTCCGCCGGCAGCTGGAACTCATGGGACAGTTTACCGCCGATGTTTCCCGTGTCCGCCTGCACCTGAACGCAACGCAGACCCAACCTGGCGAAGAGCCGAGTATACGCTTGGCACACAGACTCGTACGTCCGATGAGCGGCTTCTTCGCTCACGTCAAAGGAGTACATGTCCTTCATGTAAAACTCCCTCCCTCGGAGAAGACCAAACTTCGGCTTTGGCTCGTCTCTGAATTTGCGAGTGATCTGTTTTTGGGGTTTTTTTTCAAAATAAATAATAATGTCAGAAAAAAAAAAAAACTGCAGCTTGTTACAGCAAAAACACTGGCAGTAAGAACGGGCTGAATGCTTACTTGGTAAAGAAGCAGTGGGAGCTGTCTGTAGGAGAGAGTCGCCTGGTGAGCGACGAGAGTCGTCACTGCCTCCTCGTGAGTGGGACCCAGGCAATAGTCAGCACCGTGGCGGTCTTTCAGGCGGAACAGCTCCTTTCCCATCAAATCCCAACGCTCACTGGTTTTCCAGAGGTCGGCCGAGCACAAACTGGGCATATCCAGCTTCTGCCCACCAATCCCCTGCATCTCCTGGTCAATCACTCTCACCTGTTGATCAAAGACAGCAGCTCTTACTTTTTTCACAACCAAAGTGACCTGTCCATTAGCAACATATATATTGCTAATGGACTGGTTCAAAATCAGGAGGTTGGAAGATAAACATCAGCAGTCATGCAAAAATTGACAGGAAACTAGAAAAAAAAATTTCTGTACCCTTTTCCCTTTACTCAAGAGCTACTGTTTGACTTCATCTTTCAGCCCAATAAACATGTAATCTAATCTAATATATTAGATTACATAATCATATAATCTATATGATTAGATTAATTAGGTTTTATAATGGTATAATCCACAGTAATCTAAGAGGGAAAAGAGACTGTCTGCTTCGATAGATGCCATGTAAGAGGATGACTGTCATTCTGAACCTGTCATGAAGCAAATTATAGCGTGCTATTATTTTAAGATCTAAAGGAACATTCATACAGCATTTGCACGCCCCAGGATAAATGAACAAAATGAAAATGTATACATGGTTAAAAAAATTTTAAACAAAGAAAAGGAAAATATTATCAGTTCTGTTAGTTGGCAGGACAAAACCAACCATTAACATTACTTTATTATTATTATCACTCCTGTGAGAAGATAAGACCTCATCTCACCAGCTTCTCCATGGAGCGGACGGTGGCAGGAAGGTAGTAGTAGCACCCTGGGATGGACGGATGAATAAGTCCAGCCTGCTGCATGAGCCTCTGGCTCTTGCAGCTCATCTCCCCTGGCAGCCGGCTGTCCTGCGCCACATCACGCAAGTTCGAAGGCTGGTAGAGACGAGACACCAGGAGTACGGGCTTGCTACCACAGGAGGGCGTGGAAGCAGGGACGGCTGCGTGCTCAGCACAACCTGAGTCGAACCTCTTCGGAAGGATCAGGGTCCTGTGGAGGCGGCGAAAGGCTCTCTGCCAAACCTGAAGCATTACAGGCTCCATGGTACATACAGATGTGCTGCTATCCAAAGAGAAATGATAACACAATCAGTTGAAGCTGGAAAAGATACCTCACCTCGCTAGTTAGCACACAGTGCCACATAATCACGGCAAAATCCTTAAATGTGAGATTTTTTCCCTTTTCATGGCTTATATGACAGCTAAGTTTGGAGTTTTGGACTGCTAGTTAAACAAAACCAGCACTGAAGAAACATCATCACAGAGTACTTGTTCCTCTTTACTGGCCACTGTAGGAAAAATCTGTATGTTTTACATGGAGATACTTTTATTACATTTCTTAACTTTTTCAATTTTATGATACTTTTCAAAGAAAAGAAAATATGTTCACGCAACATTGTAGTTTTTACTCTTTGATATTTATTATGGTAACACTTCAGCACATTTACACGCACTTATAATAGACTTCCTCCATACTATGCTGCTTATTAAACCTCAGTGAAGGGGGTGAACCATCAGAACAGATGCTTTTTAGGTAGCAGTTTATTTCATATCCGAGAACAAGTGAGTCATTTAACCTCAGTAATTATTTACAGGTTGTAGGGTTTACCCAGCCGAAACAGCCACAGGTTATTACACAAATACAGAGGACTGATAGCTATTTCACAGTGCTGATGTCCCTGACAGATACATGGATGCTAGCAGGTTAGCTAGGCAGCTAATGTGAAAATGACGTTCTTCAGTTTGCACGCGATATCATCTATGCGGTAAGAAAGACTCACCTTGAGACCGATAACGAATGTCTGACTGTACTGTGTAAATTATATAACTAAATGAAAGAAGAATGCCATTTTTTTTTACTAAGTTCGCAAAAACACTGAAGGTCCTGCTACACTACATGCTGCGTTTCTTCCTCAGCTACGTGTCGACAGGCTAGTTGTCTGAAAACGCCCCCTACAGGCCCGGAGGAGTACAGGAGCAGCAGGGGGCAGTTTTCGAACTGGCTGTACCGGGTTTATAATCTGACTCAGAGAGATTATGGATGAGATTTGTCACAAAGCTGGCTCTTTTAACAACAATCGCCATGAATGAAATCCAAACAACATAACAATGTTACTTGATTAAATGAGTAGAGGTGGGCGGGTCTATCCAAATATCAATGGTATCGACACCAGTACTAGGGTGATGGTATCGATACTTTGTTTCTGTCTTGTAAGTTCAGTATGTAGCACACTGAGATGTGTTTAATATTTTTGAATGAAAAAATATACATCAAACATGCACTATGAAAAATGTACAAACTGTTTTGTGATAAAACATGAGCATGGATATGTAGATAATAATTATTCAATAATTGCATAATAATTCTAAAAAGACAAGGTTGTAAATATTTTTTTAATGTGGACATAATATGTCAATATTCTGTGAATATTTTAGATTTTTTTTATCTTTTACTGTAAAATTTTTCCATGCATAGAAAAAAAAGGAACAGAAAATAGTAATTAATGTATGATGACATCTTTCTGACTTTTGGCTGTACTCACAAGGACTGAATAATCTTTATATAGTTAAAATGTATCAAATTTTTCTAAGTATAAATTTCACCTGTGTTTGTTAGAAGCTTTGCTTTAAAACTGTGTGAAGAAAAAGAAAACCCTGTGAACAGAGAGTGAATTCTGGACAATAATATCCGCTTTTGATTCTCTTATTACTGGGTTATTCCAGTGATGTGGCTGCTCGAGAGGTCTTATTTGACTACTCAGTGGTAAGGCTGTTTGGTGGCTTTGATTTAATCCTCTGTGCTTCACTGATGTTCCTGGAAAAACTGTCTCCTGAGTAAATTAACTTCAAGACCAGTTCATTTCACTGAAAGGTGCAACTGGTCTGATATGTCTTTGTGACGTGAACTTTTGCTAAACTCTAGCCTGAAACGACAGAAAGATGGCTGCTTTATAATATAAATGTCAAAGCCACTTTAGTGAAGCATTTATGTTTTCCTTTACCTTTTCAAATGAGGAATTTCTATCAGTTTAAAACCATCCTAACTACCTTTGAGGCTCTGGGGACAAAATGTTTGTGATCGTCACAGTACGTTATCATTTTCATCTTCTTATGAATTTCAATAAAGGGAACACAGAAGAGTATTACAATAAAAATGAACTGAACAAAATAGTTTCAAGGTTCATGACCTAATTAAAATAATTAAAAACAAATAATAGTAATAATAATAATAATAGTCCATTAAAAGTGCATAATGCCAAGTGTGTGTATTGAGAGCTATTCTTCAGCCTGCTGGACCAGATACTGCACAGCCTCCGGCCCGAGGGGAGGGAGGAAACAGTCCATGTGTAATGTGGGTGGAGTCTGTCATGATGCAGGTTGTTCTTTCCTTTCATCTGCTGGTGTAAATGTCTGAGAGGCGAGGCTGTCATTTATCCTTAGAACTGCGCCAACCCTCTACTTCAGGGGTGCCCAATCCCAGTCCTCGAGAGCTACTGTCCTGCAGCTTTTAGATGCATCCCTACTCCAACACAGCTGAATCAAATGGTTGGATTATCTCTTCAGCATGCCATCAAGTTTGGCAAAGACCTGATAACAAGTCATTCATTTGATTCAGGTGTGTCGGAACAAGTATGCATCTAAAAGCTGGAGGACAGTAGCTCTCGAGGACTGGGATTGGGCACCCCTGCTCTACATGTTATTCTTCATGTTGAACTTCCTCTGAGGTCTTCTTCTTTTCTTCCTGCCTGTCCTCTCCAGACTCCCTTCCACCTGCCTCCAATCTCACTACAGATCACAATGTTGTGCGTAAACATCACAGTCCACAGAGACTCCTGCCTGATTTCACCTGCCAGTCCGTCCATCACCACAGCAAACAAGAAAAGACTCAGATCGTATCCCTGATGTAATCCCACCCCCACCTTAAACCCAACTCCTACTGCACACCTCGCCACTGTCTCACAGTCCTCATACGTGTCCTGCACCACCCTCACATACATCTCTTCCTCATACAGTACCACAGTTCCTGTCTTGGCACCTTATCACTTGCTTTCTCGAGATCCACAAAGATACAGTGCAGCTCTTTCGGACCTACTCAAAGCAAACATCACATCTGTAGTGCTCTTTCTCAGCATGAAGCTGTACTACTGCTCACTGAACATCACATCTCTCCTTAGCTTCTAGCTTCAACAACTCTTTCCCATAATGAGTCATGATGAGTCATCAGCTTTACCTTTCTGTAGTTACTAAAACTCTGCACGTCACCCTTGTTCTTGAAAATCTGTACTATGATATTACAGCTGTTCACCTTTGTCCAGCTTTTACATGTACAACACATATTTCAACCACACATTAACCACATATTAACGAGGGTAAAATACAGAGCTAATATTAATGCAAAGAGAATCAACTAATCCGTATACAACATCATCAAAATGTACAATTTGTGACTAGTTGTGACTAAAAACTAATAAATAATCCCTGTCAGTTAGTGGGTTTTATTTCACTTATTTTTTCACTTTTTTGTTTGTTTGTTTGTTTCGTATGTTCACTTTGGTGTCTGTTGACAGTAAGGACAATTTTGATGTGACAATTCACTATTTTTTATGTAAAAATTCAGTCATTTCTTAAATGCTGTTTTTATCAGATTTGGTTATGACACAAATAATTCAGCCTCAGTCAGAAGGTTTGGTAGATGTTCTCCGTGTGTTCATAAAACCCAGAAAAACAGAAGAAAACTCAAAGAACAAATAATATGAGCTAGTTTTGGCTGCAGGGTTCCTTCACATCCCTCATGTAGAGACAAACAGGAAGAAGTACATATGAGACATTTTATTCGTGTGCAAATGCAGTTTTGGTGGGTGGGAAATGCAATTTCTAAGAAGAATGCTTGTAGCAATTAATACATTTAAAGCAAAAATAATTTTGAAAGAAAATATGTCAACTTAAAGCGACTGTGTTCTCACCTCGCACTAAACAAAAGCTAAAGTACATTTGATTTTTTCCCACTGAGACCAAATCACAGGTTTGTGGTGAGGTAAAATCTAAAATCCATTTTGAGCTTTTGCTGTGTCCAAATGAAATTTTTCTATTTGAGAAAGACATGACACGGTGGGTGAGCATACACGTTGGGTCATAAGAGCATCCAGGTGTTTATTGCAGACCTCACCGTAAACTAAAAGTCATCCATTCCTTTTTTTTTTTTTACTAAAAACAGCAGAAACAGCTGAAACAGTCAAAAGTCCTACATATACTCTTCTGCTAAATTCTGCAGTACATTCAGAAATTTTTACCTCAAATCAGAAAATGTTGTGTAAGTTCTGAGTTTAGACTTTACTGAGCTGAAAACAGGAAATCTTTCCTATAAAATGAAAAGGCCGAAGCACCAGAGTGGAAACGAGTGAGGGTTCAATGGCCGGAAAGTACATTTTTAATGAGCCATTTCATATTGACATTACTTCTCTTCCTCACTGAGTCATGCTATATATTTACACACCTGTTACATAAAAGTTTACCAATAAAATATGTATTACAAAAAAAACGAGAAAACACACTTTTCCAGTTAGTTTAAAGCTTGACTACAGGACAGCCAAGAGGTGACTGTATGAGAGAGAAGACTGTAACGGTTCTTCTACACAGAAGCACAATGTGGTTCAGCCCGAGACTTTCATCTTTTCTTCTTCTCTTCTTCCAAATCAGCAAGTTTTTGGATGCAGAAGTAAAACTGTATAACTGTTTGTATATGACGTTAATCATTTGCATGACATGTAAACATATAATAAACCTTGTGGGACTTTTTTCATATCAGTGATAACTGAAGGCAGCACTCACTGAAGTGCTCCGATCGGTTCCTGAAAAGCGCAAATGTACACTTTGTGTTTAACAAAAGGTGTAAAATGCACGAGAACATACATCTGAATTTAAAAGCTAATGTTTAATATGTTTCTAAAAAATGAAATGTAACAAATGAAAGTTGCAAGACTCAGTCCTCTGTGCACAGGTTCATTGTTGATTTGTGAGTCTGTTCGGGGGAAAACATGGACAGATGATGGTTCAGCTCAAAGAGGAGGGAGGAGAACGTTATGAGTGCAGAAATACAATAATTATTTGTTTGTACTTGCCCTTATTATTAATCTTTATGTGTTTTTTTATGTCTTCTATATTTCTTTTCAGGAACAAGTGTTGAAAACAAAGTTTGTAAACTAACAGCTATCTCTCAGCCTCCTGGGGTATATGTTAATGCACTTGTGCTGGTCTTATAACATTTTGTTTCAGCAATCTTAAACCTTTATAGTCAGTGACACAGGCAACTGATAGTTGGCTCACATTGCAAATACACTAGAATTTAACCTCCGGGCACTTTACCTTCAGGGGGACACTGCTGAGGTCAGCTTTTTGTCTGACAGGTTCAAATAGACCAAAGATGCAGTCTGCCTGAGCCAATTAGGTTTATGTCTGCTTCATCCGCTTATCTAGTGGCTCTCTTTGTAAAATTTAGTTCCCAGAGAAAAGGGCGACTGAATGTCTCAGTGAGATATGAACAATCCAATTAAAACAGATGTAATCTGAAAACATCACATTTTCCTTTTGGGCTTTAAAGTAAACATAAAGTCATATTTTTATTGTTACAAAGATTCTGCGCAACGCTTCTGTGTAAAATATGTGTAAATGTTATGTGTAAAATATCATCATATATTGTGATAGAAATCAGCCCCAGACTTAAAGTTTAGCTACACTGTGTCCACAAAGTTTTGAGCACGTAAAGTAGGGTCGTTTTTTCTTTTAAGCCTTTATTCAACCAGAAAAATATGACTCTAAAGATTAAAAAAATCCCTTTTATAAGACAGACAGCAGTACAATCATCGATGATAACATATTCTAAGTAAGACGGAGAACACAAATAAATAGCCTTATAAATAAGAATATACAAAGCAAAGCAGGCTGCCTGACCCCGAGCGTACAACATACAGTGGTGACCATTAAGATTTGCAGTAAATGTCAGCGCTCCATGATAGACAGAATCCAGACTATGTAATCGGTGTGACAACGCGTGCACGCAAATGACATCGCCATTTGTTTCCTAATATCCTGATTTACATGTCAGGGACAGCAAACCTCCATTTTCAGTACTTTTTGTACAACCATAATTACAACCACTGTGTAAAATGTGAAAATCAACAGAATGCAGTGATGTGCAAATCGAAAAAACATATCACAGCGCATCAATTTGTTGGTGCCATTTATAAAACTGAAATGAATTGAATCCTACTGCTGTTGTAATATCTGAAGTATGCATTGACTTGCTGAAATAATTAAGGCCTTCCCTGAAGGATGGCAGCATATGTTGCTCTAAAACCTGTGCATAGCTTTTAGCATTGATGTTGCTTTTCCAGATGTTCAGGTTGACTGGTTGACATGGGCATTAACGCACTCCCAGATCTTTAGAGAGGACTTTGAACTGAGTGCTGATGAAAAGCCAGATGGTCCCTTTCCTCCTTAGTGCAGAGGATGTGGCGTCCATGTTTTGTAAAAAGAATTTCAAATTTCAATTGATTTGACCACAGAACAGTTTTTCCACAGTCTATTTGCCTCGCCCTGCAAGGATGGTGAGGTTTATGGATCATCTTCACACGTGGCTTCATCTTCCCATGACAGAATCATGCCTATTTTTACTGCAGTGCGACCTGAATGATAGTGTGTCAGGGTACTGGATCTGTCACCCAGGGTTTTGTGTTGTTGATTAATTTATATTCTTTGATTGTTGTTATTCGTGGTTTTGGTTTTCTTTATTGTGCTCTGCTAGTGTTATTTTTAGTTCCTAGAATTTAGGTTTCTGCTTTGTCTTCCCCGTGTTCCACGTCTAGTCACTCGTCTCCGTGTTCTCTCTGTCTCCCCAATAAGTTATGTCTCTGTCTTTGTGAATTTCTCTTGTTTCCTGTTTTATTTTGATAGTCTCGTGTTCAGTGCTTTAAATTTTGCTTCCCGTTTGTCTCATTGCGTTTGATTATTTCCAGCTGTGCTCTCCTCCTGCTTCCCATTCCCTCCATACTCCCTTGTGTATTGTAGCCCTGTGTTTTCCTTTGCTCTTTGTTGCGTTGTACCATCACCACTCCATGTGCTGTGCGTAATCTCCATGTCTCCTCATAACTCCCAGTGTTCTAGTTTATTTATTCTGAGTTCCTAGTTTCTTAGTTACCTGGTTTCTCATGGTTTTGTTTTTCCCTCGTTTGTAATGTCCAAGTTTTGCTACAGTGCAATTAAAGCTGCCTCTTTGAGTTATCCCCGTCTCTGTTGAGTCCTGCATTTGGGTCCACATCCTGCCTGCCACACAGCAAATCCGTGACATAGTGATTTGCAGCCTTATTTTGTTTTGTTTTTTGATTCTCTCAGTCTTTTTATTATCTTTTGTACTGTACACAGATGAGGTGTTCAATGTTTTCCCACTTTTTAATTGTTCTGCAATTTGTAGACACACATTTTTGCAGATTTGTGAAACTCTGCCTCTCTAAGATGTTACCAGCCTAATGAGTTGGAAAATGAAAAGTCAGTATTTCTTGAACAAGGTCAAAACACCAGCTTGGTGTATAAACTTTCATTTTTTCCATGTGATTATAGTTACTGTATGTCCGTGTATCCTGCAAAACAATAAAGGTTAGAGTTTAATACTATGGAATTGCTCATCAGACAGAACCAGTGGTTTGGTTTGGATGAAAGATTAAGGGTTAGAAAATACTGCTTGATTCTATTATTCCAGTAGAAAGAAGAAACATTTAAAAAATATTTATATATGTCTGTATATTTTTTGTTGTTTTCTGCTGCTATAACTACGCATCATGCCCATCTAACATACTTTCATATCCTCCGCTGTTAATGATCGAACTGAAATGTCACATTGCACCATCAGCAGCGCCGTAATGACTGCATGATGGACTGTCAACATTGACTTTTTTCCTCTTGTATGGCCCAAACTGCTGTAAAGTCAAAGACAGACGGGCCATCAGAGCGTCGTAAACAGAAGAAACATCTGTTTGACTCGAGGGGGAATCACTTTGCATCCCTTAATTAGCCATGCAGAGTAGTGAAGGTCAGTGCAATCATGAGTAATCATGGCGGGGGGGCTGAGGGGGGCTGCACCATTGCTAATGTGATTGCCTGCCGAGTTGTAAAAGGCTCATGCTCGT
>VUQG01031289.1:0-13078 GCA_015106755.1 Etia nguti | reverse complement strand
GTCGGTCCTGTGTGCTGCAAAACAACATTCAATATTTAGTATTTACTGCTATTTACACTTAGCTAGATTAATCCGATGGTGTTGTGTTTATTATGTTGCTCTCTTTTTTTTTGCTTGTTTTCTCTTCTTTTTCTCTCAACAGGTGATACAGGAGATTTTTTTCTTTTCAAGTGCCCTTTCTCACTGTCCCTCTTCCCCTCTGTTTTTCTTTTCCTTCATCTTTCTTTCTCCCTTTCCTATCCCCCAGTCATGTCTGTCCCGTCTGTAACAACTGAAAATAAAATAAAATAAAATAAATAATAATAACAAAGGTCGATCAAATGGACCAATACGGCAAGGCCGCGATGATCCACTTGGTAAAGTAAATCCGTTGGGTATCCTTGTTGGCCTTCAGACAACAATTCTGACGGCTAAAGAACCAAACGGGACAGGCAAAAAAAAATAAAATAAAATAAATACGTGGCCTTCATCAGGGTCATTGCAAAATGTCAAACAGTTTGTGTTTAAATATAAAACAGGAAACAGAAAAAAATCCAAGCGGACCAATCACACCTTCGCAGATAAACCAGGTGACCAATTTACATTTAATGAGGTGGTTTGGCTAATTGGTGAACTGGTTAAGCCACAGCTTCTGCCCTTTTAATCTGTAGTGGTTCAGTCCAGAACCTATTTAGGCTGTGGCTCAACCACTTCACCAATTAGCCAATACCACCTTGTTAAATGTAAATTGGCCAGCTGGTTTATCTGGGCAGGTGTGATTGGTCCACTTGGATTTTTTTCTGTTTCCTGTTGCCCGGGGTTTTATTTAAACACAAACTGTTTGACGTTACCTTACCTGATGAAGGTCACAAGCCGAAACGGGTTGGTCACTTAATAAAGTTGTTCCCTAAATAAAGTTGTTCCCTAATACTTTAAGTGTCGCTGGAGTCTCCACATCATCAGATCTTTGTCTTTTCCATGCACCTTGGAAGTAGGTGAAGTTGTGCCAGAAAAATTTGTTGCTATCAACTTTCCCATCGTTACCAGTTCTGACACTTTCACCTCCTCCTTTAGATTATTCCAGGCAATGAGGGCAGCCTATTTAAAAGCCTTTTATCCATGTTCCATTCTGACTTTCTAATTGTTTTAAAATTTGAAGATGATCCATAAAAACATGTGGGTAATATTCAATTCAATTCAAGCAAATTATTTCTCTCTCTCTCTCCCTTCCATTGTAATCAGTGGTAGGGCTGAACTTGTACTCTGCGGTGGTAGTTTCTGTTCCAAAGGCCTTGGAACAATGACAGAAAACTGATGCTCTGTGTGTCTGTGTGTATACAACAGAGTATTGTATGAAGCACTGGAAGGAGGACTGGTTCTTTGGCTACCAGTGTCTAAATGGTTCCAACCCCAGGATGATCCAGAGGTGCAAAAACCTGCCAGAGAACTTCCCTGTTACAGCAGATATGGTGCAGAGCTCTATGGCTGACAGGACCAACTTGGACAAAGAACTGAAGGTTGAGAAAAAGCACTACTTTGGTTTTTACAATACAATAAAAGAAACACCACAAATGTAGATGTTGTTATTGTCTCACTGGTGGTGTTTATCTCATAGTCTCTATTCCATGTTTGTAATCAAATTTCCTTTACACTCTTGTCCAGGCAGGAAACATATACTTGTTGGACTATGCCATCATGGATGGGATTCCCAGTAACACAATCAAGGGAAACCCTCAGTACATCGCTGCTCCAATCTGTCTTCTGTACCAACACCCAGATGAAGGACTTATACCTATTGCTATACAGGTATGTTATTTACATGCATACACAGATGTACAGGGAAAAATTTCATTTATTGGAACTTTATCAGCAGCACAGTGGCGTGGTGTTTAGCACTGTTGACTCACAACAAAAAGGTCCTGAGTTTGACTCCACCATCTGGCTAGGGCCTGTCTATGTGGAGTTTGCGTGGGTTCTCTCCATCTTGGTAATGGCTCAGCCTCGTTGCTCTTCGTGATGTGTGTAAATAGACTCTGATTTTCAATTCAATTTTATTTATACAGCAAATGTGGGTGAAACGCTCGCTTTCGCATTTCCATGGTCACATTGGTATGCTACAGAGCCGTGCATTCAATGAAGCATCAAAGCAAAGAATTTGTATCGCGATTTTATTTTATAATCAAATTATTCACAGTACTCCATGAGTCCTTGCAGCCCTAAATTACTTTGTTGCTTTCTGATATCATTTCCTAATAACATTTACATTTACAATAATCGATTACACAGCAGTGGGGAACAGATTTCATCATGGTAGATGTCTTTCTGAAAGTGCTGTAATTAAGTTGAATTCGGTCACTGTTATCTTTTTCAATGCCTTGTGCCAACACAGTGCAGAGCAGGTACCTGAACACTGCTCCCACAGAGGTCAGTTATCTTGTTAATACTTTTACTTCTTCACAGCATACAACCCTAGATACAGCAGCTCCTCTGAAAAAGAATCAAAGAATCTTATCAGAAGTACTTGACTTCCTGGTATAACTCTCAAGCTCACACCTTACAGCAGATAATGAGTAAGCTAGCGTCTTACTAATTTAGCCTGGAAGGCCGGTTTGCCGCTCTATTAAAAAGCCCTCCGTAAAGCTAGAACACCTCACTATTCATCACTGAGATCAACCCTAGGTTTCTCTTCAGCACTGTAGCCAGGCTGACAAAAAGTCAGAGCTCTGTTGAGCCAACCATCCCTTTAATGTTAACTAATAATGACTTCATGAACTTCTTCACAAATACAATTTTAACCTTTAGAGAAAAAATGACTCAAAATCATCTCACGGATGTAACATTATCTACAGCTACTTTCAGTACCATTGATATTCATTTAGACTCTTTTTCTCCAATTGATCTTTCTGAGTTAACTTCAATAATTACTTCCTCCAAACCATCAACGTGTCTTTTAGACCCCATTCCTACAAGACTGCTCAAAGAAGTCCTGCCATTAATTAATGCTTCAGTCTTAAATATGATCAACCTATCTTTAATAATTGGCTGCATACTTCAAGCTGGCAGTAGCTAACCCATTACTTAAAAAGCCATCTCTAGACCCAGCACTCTTAGCTAATTATAGGCCAATCTCCCCCTTCCGTTCATATCAAACATTCTTGAAAGAGTAGTTTTCAAACAGCTAACAGATCATCTGCAGAGGAATGGCTTATTTGAAGAGTTTCAGTCAGGTTTCAGAGCTAATTGTTGTATGTATGTATTTGAACATTAAACATATATAATAATATACAACACATTCTTATTATAAGTTGGGAGTATGTAAGGTCCCTGCTTCCATATGATTATGTAATGAACCAGTGGACATATACTTTTATATTTAATATACTATAACTTATGTAATTATATTTATAACTATAAATATATGTATAGTGTATTTCTTATGTGCGTTTCAGAACTGGTTATGACCTGGTTTTTATTCAGGAACAGGTAGAATGTCCCCCACGCAAAGTGTAATTCAAAAGAGAGCCTTATGTCATTGCTTTATTATCTGCAATTCCTTGCTTACACACACTTGCCCAAGGACACTTTGACTTTCAGAGCAGATGCACCTCTGGCCATACAAGTTAAGTGACAGCCCATTCTACCTCTCGAGCCACAGCTGCCCCACAGCACAATAGTCTCTCATTCGTCTTCTCAGCTTGAACAGACGCCTGGCCGGGACACGCCCATATTCCTGCCTAGAGATCCCCCTCTGGCCTGGCTGCTGGCTAAGATGTGGGTGCGTCACTCTGAGTTCCAGGTATTCCAGGTCCTGTCTCACCTACTTAGGACTCACCTGGTGGTAGAAGTGTTTTGTGTGGCCACTTTGAGACAGCTGCCTGCTGTACACCCTATTTACAAGGTAAATATTAATATAAGTCATATTATTCAGCACTTTCATTGTTGGTCATAGTTGTTATCTTATCTTATATGAATTGGTTTAAAAGCAAAGAGGACAAGGCCTAATATCGAAGCAAGCTTTTTTTCTGAACCTGGCCTTCATTTTTAATTTCCTTTCTGCAACCTAAATCCAGTAGAATCTAAATTTCCAACAATAATCAAAATGTTCTTTTTCTTCCTGATGCAGCTCCTGGCCCCTCATCTACGCTACACTCTAGAGATCAATTGTAGGGGGCGCACTCAGCTGATCTCTGCAAATGGCATCTTCAAACGAGTATGCCACAGTACACTTGGCTTTAATATTACTGAGCTTTTTAATATTCCTATCTAATATTCCTAAAATGTTGTGTAGGTTGTGTCCACAGGTGGCGATGGCCTGTTAATTTTGGCCCAGAGGGAGTACAAGGTGTTGACCTACCGGTCCATTCAACCGTTGTATGATTTCTGTGACAGAGGAGTGTCCCAGCTCCCCAACTATTTCTACAAAGAACATAGTCTGATGCTGTGGGAGGCCATACACAGGTACAATAGCAAGCTTGTGGTGTACTAGCATCTTGCAGCAACCACTGGGTGTGATTTATTCGGCGGTGCAGTGGTTAGAACTGGTGGCTTAAAGAGTTTGCATGTTGTCCTTGTTCCTACATAGTTCTACAAGACACTGTTGATCTGTGGAACCAGCACCTGAATACAGGAAGCGTGGATCAACTCTCTGTTTAAAAAGTCCACTCTCTGATCCTATGAGTATTACCCAGTATTACCCTCTCTGTGTTCCGTGTTGACAATAATAGTCCAACAGAAAAGCAGCATCCTTTGGAAATTAAATCCCCCAGGAAAACAACGGAATTCCTTGGAAGTCCAAATTCTCTCGAATTTATAATCTAACATGGCAAAAATGAGCAGAGAAAGAGTCAAAAACTATCAAACCAAACTGTAAGTCCATAGTTCAGGCAGCGGTTGATCCCTCTGGCACCTTTGCTGGAATTTTCAACTGTGAATTCTTAGATCCAATCTTCTGAACTGCTTATCTCACAGAAGACAAAGGGAAGAGCCTATTATCTCTTCTGCATAAAACTTAACTTATACTGGGTCTTCATCTCTCCCCCCCTTTCTATCTGGATGTCAAATTCAATCAAGTTCAATTCAATTTTATTTTCATAGCGCCAGATCACAACAACAGTTTTAACAATGGCTTTATACTGTAAGGTAAAGACCCTACAATAACACAAAGAAAACAGAGAACACCCAAACAATCATATGACCCCCTATGAGGATGCAGTTTGGTGACAGTGGGAAGGAAAAACTCCCTTTCAACAGGAAGAAACCCCCAGCAGAACCAAATCAATAATTAAATACAGAGAGGTGGGTTCTGACGTCACACTCAGTGTGACATCCAATCATGATTGTTGACATTTAATCACCTGATGTTCAGCCACAGCTTATCATCCTCTCCATCTCTCTGTCTGTAAACTTACTTCAGCATGGTTTAAAACATAGTTTAAACCCTAAAATCACTTCATCACAATTTCGTCTTTTCTATGTTGTACTTTAACATGATTTACGATTAATTCCATCACATAGGAATATACTTTCCTTCATGTTTCATTGAGCTAATGCTGTTTTACTTCAACGGGATTTATCACAAGCTTAATCACATGATAGTCATTTAAACATGATCTCTTTTTTATCCAGTTACATAGGAATACTTTTTCTCACCTTTTCTCTTCAAAACTGTGTTTGCTAATCACAGTTTTGTGATCGAGTGAAATAAATAACACTCAATATAATTTCACTTATTAAATCATACGTGTTAAAGTCAGAGATTAAGCATGATTAACCTCAGTCTCTTTCAGTTCCACCGTTCCCTTCGTAAGTGTAAGGTAGATACAACATAGAACAAAGCAATGTGTGGATGAAAGTGGCGTGTAGTTTAAAATACCAAAACCCTGAACTGCTGATAATATTATTGCTAAATCATATTATTACATCTTCCCTATGACTGTTTTTAGTGAGTGCCCCATTCACTTTGAATGCTTCCTTTAATTTTCATAAGTGATGATGTTTATTGGTGTGCCAAAATGTTTGACTCAGTAGCAATGTTAACAGCCTTATTATTAGTTTTTAAATGACTCCTCAGCCATTATCAATTCATTATGAAAAAATTTAACTACATTTTATGTAGAAATAAAGCCAAAGAGGTTTTACAATAAAAAAAACAAGATGATGTCTATAATCTGTATTTCTCTCCCAGTGATCAGGGAGAGAAATGATAATACCAGCAAAAGCTACTAAAGTCTGATATTTTTACATGTTTTGAATATCATTCTGAATTTCTATAATATTTATTTTAAACAATGTACTCTTATAAATAACAAGAAAGTTTACCTTTCCTCCAGTTTTGTCTCCAGTATTGTAAGCCTGTACTACCAGTCAGATCGTGATGTGCAAGAAGACCTGGAGCTTCAGGCCTGGATCAGAGACATTACCGAGGAAGGCTTCACAGAGCTCCCCAACTTTGGTCAGTTATTAATGTAATCACCCGTACTTGTATAGTAAATTATTAATTTATTGATTGCTTAAAATGTTAATAGGTCTGAACGTAAGTTTTTTCAAAATGTTTCTTGAGATACTAGGCACTCAAGCTTCCCCAATGTGGCACTTTTGGTTTACAAGATTTATGACATTTCATTTTTCATAAATTGTTAAAATGTTTAAAGTCATGCCAAAAGTAGATTTAAACAATAAAAAGTTTAATCATAAGAATTATACTGATATGATGCTTGGCTACAAGTTGACCAGTCACATTGAGCAGTACCCTCCATGGAGAAGGAGACTAGAGGCTAAGATCCAGGTAGCACGGAGCGACGTTAGCCAACTATCAGAGCTGCAGAAAGGTGTGACAAAGAACGTGGCTAAGAAGTACAGCAAGCTGTCCATACCTGAGGCCTTGGAAACTGCCAAGCAAAGGTTCACAGCCTTGGACAGCCGCCTGAAGAGATATATCAGAGAGATAGAAGGCAGGAGAATAAACCAGCTGTTCTCCACAGAACCAGCCAAGGACTCTCTCAGTGGCAGGGGAACAACATGAGAACAGCACCAACAAGGCTGGAGGTGGAACAATACTGGAAGAGCATATGGGAGAAGGACGCAACCCATAACAGCAATGCTCAGTGGCTAATGGATCTAAGAGCAGACCACAGCAACCTCCCTGAACAGGAACCAGTAACCATCACCGTGACAGACATCCAAGAAAGGGTCTCCAGTATGAAGAGTTGGACAGCGCCAGGCCCCGACATGGTTCACACCTACTGGCTGAAGGAGCTGACTGGACTCCATGAGCACCTGGAAGCACAGATGAACCAGCTGCTAGTTGATGAGAGACACCCGGAATGGCTAACCGAAGCCCTGACAGTCCTGATAAATCTATATATATTAGATATCAAGATATAGATAGATATCTAGCTATATCATATAGATATATATTATATATATAGATATTATCTATATATAATATATATATAGATATAGATAATATGAAGATGTGACACAAGACCCTGAGAGATGCATCTGGCCCTTCGGTTGATACATCTACTGCTCTAAACTGGTCTCAGTGGAAGGTGGCTGTCAAAACACCATGCAATGTATGTTTGCACATGACAATAAATCATTGGACCTGTTCCCCATTTTCCTACCAAAATATAAAGAAATGAGAAGTGGTGCAAGACTTTGCACAGCACCATATGTATTAACTGAATGTTAATGGCTAACATGTCAGTCTGGATCTGGTCTTAAAACTCTCTTTTACTTGATCATTTATCCATAACTATATGCATATCCATAACTATTTACTTGATCATTTATCCATAACTATATGCAATCACAATCACAATTTGGTGTGTTAATTTCATTTAAAAACAAAGCGATTGCCAGCATCCTCATGAGGCAAAAATTTGTGTCCACATCCTTACTTTCATTTTCAGAATACAGACACATCCCCTCCAGTCGGCAGGAGAAGTAACTGGCAGGATACCCTGTGTATGTGTGCCATCCACTTAATGTTTCATGTGTTCCAGGTTTGCCCAGTAAACTCAGCAGCAAAGAGGAACTCTGCACCCTGCTGGCAGTGGCTATCTTCACAAGTACAGCCCAGCATGCTGCAACTAACAACGGACAGGTGCTGAACACACACACTTAAAGACACACAAGATGCACTGAGATGCAGCAATCTCACAACACAAACAGAACTGTTGGTTTGTTGGGGTGACTTATTTAAGATAAGAAATGAACTGGAATTTAGTGATAATATGATGAGTGCAGCTGTATGTCTGTGTCATTTACACTGATACCACAGTGGTATAGCAAACGTTTCTCTTCTTTGATTCTTTTAGTTTGACTGGTGTGCCTGGGTCCCCAACACCCCATGCACCATGAGACAACCGCCACCAACAGACAAAGATGCTGTTACCATGGACATGATTATGGCCACCCTTCCTGATGTCAGCCAGTCCTGTGTACAGATGGCTATCACATGGCATCTGGGACGAGCACAACCAGATGCAGTGAGTCCGAGTTCATTACCATACTGTGTCCGATACTTAAATGAGGACACGAAATTTGAAATTTAAGAGGTTAGCTTAACTGACAGTTAATTTTTCCAAAAATTATCAAAATGATAAAATTCAGTACTCTAAGATTTTAAATGGAGGTTTACAGTTTATAAATGATATATACACATAATATACACATGTAATGCAGCAATAGATCAGTTAAAAACACGAATATACAAAAATTCTACAGGGACAACACAGCAGATAAAAATGTCAGCAATATTTATTCTAAATAACTAATATGAATAGATGCAATGACACTAATGTCATTACATCTACTTATACGTGTATATCATGGTTACTCAAGTCAAGCCATCTGTTCTTTGCTAATGGTTTATGTTTATAGACATAATGCAAATATTTGACAATCATATGTGTTTTTAACTGTCGGTAGTTCAAAGACAACATGTCACCTTAGTTCATCTTAAATATGCCTAAAGAAATGGATTTTCTAGAGCATGGGTTTATTTTTTACCTTTGTTTTACCTTGCAGTACACAGTACCACAGAATATTTATTTTTTACTTATTCTTTGGTGATTTTCTTGCCTTTTATTAACACAGCTTTTAGGGAAGAGGAGACAGCAAGACACGTAGCAAAGCGTCAGGCCTTGCAAAACCTGGTCGCCTGCTCAACCACTGAGCTAAACTGGCACTCGACACTAAAAATAAATCTTATTTTGTAATGAAAAATGTTTGAAAAAAAAGTCATGCATGCATTGTGAAATAAAAATAAAGCAATTGATCCTTTTTTCTCAGCTACTTACCGTTCACATTGTTTGTTTTCTGTCTTTTCTGCTCAGATTCCTTTGGCCCAATACACAGAAGAGCACTTCACCGAGGCCAAAGCCCTGGAGGTGATTGACAGGTTCAGAATGGAGTTGAAAGAGATAGAGAAACACATTCTGACTCAGAATGAAGGACTGGAGCTGCAGTACCTTTTTCTCCTGCCCAGTCGCATAGAAAACAGCATCACGATATAGAAATACCCAGAGACTGCTGAGTGGTGTCAATCTTAAACTTTGGAAATTTGTCCTCGTGTTATATGAGGTTTTTTTTTCTGTTCCTTAAATATGAACCAAAACTTAATCAATCACAATCAACCAAAACAAAACAAGCAAACAAAAAACCCTAGACCCAATCCAAACAGGAGATGGTCAGGAGGGAAAAAACTTTTCTTTAAAAAGACTATAAAAATATTTTATAAATGGACTGGTTCTTTTATAGCGCTTTTCTCCTCTTCCTCCAGCATGCCTCATTCACCCATGCACATTTTTTCTATGCTTAAGTGCTTTCTATCTAATATTGACACACATTCATACTCTGATGGATGCATCTTGGGTTAGTATCTTGCCCAAGGATATTTGGCAAGCAGACTGGATCGAACCACCAACCTTCCGATCAGCAGATGACTCGCTCCACCTCCAGAGCTACAGCAGCCGCACTTTCTGGAAGCCCTTTATTTGTTTCCCAACCACTAACAGTTGGTGATGTGTCATGTTGGTTCCAGTCTGGGCACGCAACTGAAATGAAGTGTCTAACATGTCAGTTCCCTCAGAATCTCCCACAGGTGTTCAGCTGCTTGAGATCTGGTGACTGGCCATAGGAAATGATTCACATTTTTACTGCACATTTATACTCACACCATACAGTGAGCCCTGGTTGAGGGCACCCTTTTTTAAGACATAAAACTGCATTTGCCATATGTTTGGAGAGTTGAGTAGTCATTGTTTTTCGTTAGCATTAATTATATGAATTTATTACTGTGGCACAGATATTTCCTTCTATAGTAGGGTAAGTTAAGTTCGCCAAGCCTGGATTAAATTAAGGTAATCAGAAAGTAGTACTTTTGACTGATTTAACTTCAATGTTTTAAATGTACCTTTTTTACTTAAAACTTATAAATGTATTATGAAACTTAAACTGTGTAAAGCAAGACATCCTGATATATCCATGTGCTTACAATGTTAAGAAATAAACAGATCAAGCTACATCAGTTGTCTGCATACTTTTTAGTGCAAGAAATGGCTGCAGTACATCAGAAAACTGTAAGATTACACATCAATACAAAAGCAGAGAGCATCACTGCATGACTCATCAGGTAACAGTAAAGAGTGGGTTACTGTGACGTTCGCCATAGGAAGAACACACTGGATACAATAAGTCTGCTTACTATCAACAGCTGGACGTCTTCCAGTGGATAGAAAAGGTAAATTTAGGATTTAAAAGGCACTATTCAGACGGACAACTAAGCTGAAAGAAATGAATGTTTTAATTTAATTATCAACATTCCCAACACAGTCACACAGTCACTGACAATAATTACAAACACATTCTCTGATTTAAGAAGTACACAAAGGTATTTTACAGCTTTTAATTATTTCAATCTGCTCATGGCATTATAGTAGGCAATTTTTACTAGTATGATCAAACAATTATAAGACTTGTAATCAGAGGTAGAATTACTTTAATCTTAGAATTAATAAGTCAAATTACTTTCATTTAACATGTTCTCAAAGTGTCAAACCTCATTCCATTTGACAAGGTGACTGAAATCCTGAGACTGATTAAAGAACAGGTGAGAATCAACACACCTATCCCTCCTGCTGTCAGTGGGCTGCTGGGAGGTTATCCTTCCACCAGGTGGCACTAGTGCACAAGATACTCCTAAAGAACAACACAGATGAGCAGAAATAAGAAACTATTGCAAATATTTACATTAAACCATCAGTTTATTAATTAAACAAGAAAGCAAACTATAGTTAATCCTCCTCTTTGACCTTAAATAGAATTCCTAGTTTTTTAACTGACATAATACATTCAATAATATGTAAAAGTAGAGAAAACTCATCATGACTCATATCTCTGGCTTGTTTTAGACAATTTAGAGTGATCAAGGTTGTTTTACTTCTTCAAATGAATTTTGAACTAGTTGTCTTCCCATCATCTCCATAAAATCAAAGGATGTAAAACTGGTTACAGATGGTTGAGCTGTTTGGACACAAAAGTAGAAAAGAAAGGTGCAGAAGTGGTATAACTGATAAAGTGGACCTCATGAATGTTGGTCAAGGAGGACATGCAGAGAGCTGGAGGAGAATAAAAAACAAACCCCAAAACAAAAAACAAACTATCCATCCATATTCTTCTGCTTATCCAGAGCACGGTCACGGATGTAGCACCCCAAGCAGTGAAGCTTTGACCTCCCTCTCCCCAGCCACTGCCTCCAGCTTATCCAGGGGAATAAGAAGGACTGTGATCCTCAATATTTGGAGCACACCCTTCGGATCCCCTTATTAAAGATGGAAACCAACACCTCGGTCTCTTAATTGAGAAGTACCACCCCTGATCTCTATGCAACATTGCAAAGGTGTGCCAACCAAGACAGGCCTACAACATTCAGAGCCTTCATTAACTCAGGGCAAACCTCATCCGTTGAAGTTGTTTAACTGCCTCAGTGATCTCCCCCCCAGTGATGTCCCCCTCGTCCAAAGACTCTGCTTCCTCTCTTTCTCACTCTTTGTCTGGTCCCTCATGTAGGATCAAGGGCCATGCAAGACCCTAATAGCGGGCAAAAGCTCCTTGATGTCAGGGGGTAAAAGCCCCCTGACAAAATAGCCCCTGGGATCCCTTGGACACACAAATCCCTCCACCCTCCAGCGATTCAGAGAAGAAATGTGTTTAATGATGCATGCTAGATAACTCAATCCAAGGAGCTTCACAGACATGACTCAATCCAGTTTTATTTATACAGTGTCAAATCACAACAATAGTGCCTAAAGGCACTTATATTTTAAGATATTATACCTTATGCTGTGATCTAAACTTTATACCTTTTTGTAAGGTAAAGACCTTACAATAATAGATAGAAAACAATAACAATCAAACAATCCCCGCCTTTGAGCAAGCACTTAGCAACAGTGGGAAGGAAAAACTCCCTTTTAACAGAAAGAAACCTCTGGCAGAACCAGGCTCAGGGAGGGACAGCTACCTTTGGAGTTGGAGATTAAAAATAGCTACTAATTAAATGCAGAGTGGTGGTGGAACCTCAGGAGGTGAAGCATGTCATAATCAGAAAACTGGTGGTTCGATCCCTGGCTGCTCCAGTCTGTATGCCAAATATCTTTGGGTTAATAACGATGTGGCAGGGGTGTGGTCTCTGGCTCCGCTGCAGTGGACGGGTGGTGCAGCGGGCTCGAGGGGCAGTGCCAGGGAGGCTGAGGCCCAGGTGGACGGGAACCCATTAATGAATACTACTCTTTTTATACTGATGCTGAGGACCAGATACCACTAAGGTGCTGGCCAGGGAACTCTGTGGCTGAGCTGCCAGGGAGAACCATTGTGCGCTTGACACGCTGTACAAATAAAGTCTGTTACAACATAATCAAATGCTGTGTGGGTCCGTGGTGTGTCACAAACGAAGTACAGTAGTCCAGCCTAGAAGTAATAAATGCATGAACTACTTTTTCAGCATCACTCTGAGACAGGATGTTTCTAATTTTAGAGATATTGTGCAAAAGGAAGAAAGCAGTCCTACATATTTCTTTAATATGCGCACTGAAGG
>VUQG01031285.1:8691-20395 GCA_015106755.1 Etia nguti | reverse complement strand
TGCATTAAAGTCTTCATCCATGTACTGCAAACGGAAGTCTTCTTTCAAATCGAAGAATGTCTTCACCAACATATGGAGTTCTGATAATGTTGCTGGAATTCCAGAGTCCAGATGCATTTTCCTAGAGTCTGACACAGAACAGGGCTTGCCATTATGGGACAACCTTTACTCTGGAACAGAAAAAACAGCCAAATGATGGCATATTAAATCAACATAAATACAGCTCTAGAGGGATTTTTATTCCAGTTAGGTTTATCAACATCATGCTCTAAAACCACATACATTTCCAACACCTTTGTATGATTCTTCTGGTATGCTCACCCAGCAGTGTTATTTTTAATAACTTTTCAGTGGCTCACTGTCCCGGGGAATAACTTTCCGCGATGGCCCGCCAAACTTCACTGGTTCTCCAGTGCTCTCCCCTACTAACCCGTCGACTATCATCAGCCTCTCCTTCCAACGCTTCCCCCTGACACAGCATTTTCTGATAATCTAGGCGGTAGCAAATAATAAATAAAGAAGTCATTTACAATAATAAATAGGTTTGAACATCACGGGAGTGCATATTGTGCTGACTGCAGTTACTCTTACGGCCGCATGGTTCGCTTTTGGTAGCACCCTCAGTAAACTATGCAGTGTTGTTGAAGACACCTCAGAAAAATACTTTCTACTAGAACATGGCATTATATAATAATAAACACAGAATGCTACATTATTAGATTATAAAAAGAAAACAGTAAGAATGAAGTTAGCCTTAGGACATCATCTTTCATTGAGCACATGGCCGCTGGCTAGCTGCTAATAAGCTAGCACAAGCTCCGAGTACTTAAAAGTTTGCAGCTACATAATTTCTCCTCTAAAACAAGGCGCTTCTGAAAAGACCTGTCTATATTGTCAAAAAACTAGTATTCCAGCAGAGAAGAGAATGGTAGCACCACCAAAAGTTCAAAAAACAACTGTTACAAGCTTCTATGATAAATAGCAGTACTCTACATTCAGCTCATGGAGAAATACACAATTGGTTATATGAAAAATTAATATGTTACCTTACCTGAAGGTGTAGTTTTATCCAAAAAGTACAGAGAGGCCAACAGCAGCTGCATTCATTCAGGTGATCCTGAAAGAGCGCAAAATGTTCGAAGAGGGCGGACCGTTGTGTAACTCAATAACTTTGTGTTCTTGTAACAAAGACCGTTTTGAGAGAAAATAATTTAGGTTCACCACACGAATAATAATTGCAGTAACGCTGGAGTGCTACATTTACGTTGAGTGAGATAAAAAAAAATGTTTCGGCTTAAAGAGGGGCCTGAATTTGTTTCTTTGAGTATACAAATGCGCATGTGCAAAAATGTAACAAACTCATTCATTTTGTGTTCAGAATCAGCCTCTGCTGGTTTATAATAATTTTAAGTTTACACAAAGAAAATCAAATTAATTTTGTATTTTTTAATTACATTTATGAACAACTAACAAAATTTGTATGTGTTCTTTGAAAGAAGGACCTGAATCTGTTTTTTGAGTGTAAAATATAAAGAAAGGAATAAGAAAGTGAAAGAAAAGAGAAATGATGTTCCTGTCTTCGATGAAAGGTGTACTCTTCATCAAGAACAATGACATTGGGCTTTTGATAATGAAGATCACGCACAGTGGGACTCAAATAATGCACAGTAGCATTGATGTACAACCCAGAGCACAATAAGCAAAGGAAACCTTCTATCAGATGTAGGCTGTTATAAGCCAGATTGATGTCGCCTACACCTAGCTCTTTGCACACATTGTGGAAACCCTAGAGCATAAATTCATCACTTGGAGTGGTTGAAGTCTGGCATGATTTTCTTACTGTCTGTGTTTTCAAACAATTGTAAGGCAAGGTCAGAAAACATGTCTTTTGGGAGAGTTAAAGCTGTCAAATATCATCCTGACAAAAACATGAGTCAGCTTCTGTCAGAGTTCCCATCCCTTTCTCTGAAGTTTGTGCATCTGAGCATTTGTGAATACACTGCATGTTCAATGTCATAACCTCGCCACACATCAATAGAACATAAAAAGAAACAGATGTAAAAAAAAAGATAGGAAACAAATGAACAACTGATGCCCTGGGAAGCAGAACTGCAAGTCTGTTCAACCACACTACTGCTTAGGGCTGAATGTTAACATGTACATAATGCAGATTTCTTTAGGTGGTTTTAAAAGTATGATCATTCATAATAATTGCATTGAAAAAAAAGTAGTTATTTCTTTTCAACACGTTCTGTAATGTATATAACAATATATGGTGGATTTCCTTATTAAAGATGGCCACACTTCAGTCTGGTGAAAAAGTGTTTGCACCCCTTACTGATTTTTTATCTTACTGATTCGTATAATCAATAAATCACTTAAAAAAAACCTGTATGACAAAGTGAAGTAGGCTAACAGATCTTAAAAAGCAAAAGCAACACATCATGCCACAATCTAAAGAGACAGCTGGGAAACAAACTCAGGTCAAGTCAGTTACAAGATATTTCTAAGGTTTTGGCACTCAAGCAAACCACTGTGAGAACCATTATCCACAAATGGAGAAAAGTTGTAACAATGGGGAACCTTCCCAGGAGCGGCCAGCCAGCTAATTCCTCCAAGAGCACACCAATGACTCAAAGGCTTGACAACACAAAAGCTTGTCTCACATTCCCCCAAAAAACATCTAGATAATGACTTTTGGAGTCCCACCACCTCAAACATAAAACTAAGACAGCATTTCATAAAAAGAACATCACAGCAACAGTGAAACATGGTGGTGGCAGTGTGATGGTCTGGAGCTGCTTTGCTGCTTCAGGACCTGGATGACCATGAATCCTACTCTCTATTAGAAAATCCTGAAGGAAATGCAAGGCCATCACTTTGTGCCATGAAGCTCAAGTGCTCCCAGATGTTGCAGCAATTAATGACCAAAACACACCAGCATGTCCCAAAAAAAACAAAACAAATTAAAGGTTTTGGAGTGGTCTAGTCCAATCCTAGACTAAAATGCCATTGAGGTGCTTTGACCTTAAATATGACATTCATAGTTAAAAACCCTCCATTCTGGCCGAATTCAAACAATTCTGCAAAACAGAGTGGGGCAAAATCCTCCAAAACAATGTGAAAGACTCATTGCTATTTATTACACATATTTTCCCTTAATAAATGAAATCATAATTGAAAAACTGCACTTTGTATTTACACAGTTTATCTTTGTCTAGCATTAAAATCTGATGATCTGAAACATTTAAGCGTGACAAATATGAAAAAAAACCCAAAGAAATCAGAAAGGGGGTAAATTCTTTTTCACACTACTGTATATGTGCAAGTAATTCTTATTTCAGTCATCTGAACTCTGGCTGTGAGAAAAGAAGCCCCACCCACATGCTGTTCAAGCCTTCTACTTGTGAGGGACAGCCAATCAGAAGAAAGGAAGATATTCTTAAAGGGAGAGGAGACAAAACAGGTGAACGAGTCCAACAATTGAAAAACTTTGAGCTGGAAATGAGCATAACGGAGTATCTTAATATTTAAGACTTAATAAATGCTTATAGATTTTCCCGAAACCAATGATACTCATGCAGTAGCACCAAAGTCAACGGTGTCACCAAGGTCAGGAATTCATCCTTTGTGAACTAAAAATGTCAAAATTTGTTGTTGCTAATCCAACTGTAAGTTGAAAAAAGTGAAAATGCTATAGCTGCTGCCAGAGGAAGAATCAGGAGGGCATTACTGTCTGTACTGCTGCTTGCACAAAAATTCAAAAACCACCCGATAGTATTGAGTTATTCAAGGTTAAACCAAAGAGATGTGTGAAGCACCAACAGTCACACAAAAACATCTATAGAGCTAAAAAAAAAATTATGCCATAATGCAAAAAGGAAGTAAATGATAATAATAATCATGACGATATTAATAATAAATCATCGGCCATTATATGAAACAGCAACCATAAAGAAAAAATAAGACATGAACACAAAAATACAGAATACTTTTTTCTCCCAGGAGACAAATGGAAAGCAACAGAGGATGTTTCAGTCTTGATTCTGATGAAGAGAAGCATCAATAAGTATGGATATTTGTTTTGAAGCAAAAAGGAAATTGCCTTCCAAACCACTTATAATGCTGTTGGTGTTCAATCAAGCAAGGACTATTGAAATGCAAATGTTAATGACAGTGACAGAGGACAATCATTCTCATGCAGACAGAATCTGTGTCTGGATATTTGGATGCAAAGATGCGCAATGAATTTGTTTTACAAATCAAGCTAAACAGTCCGTGTAAAATTGAAATCATCATACAGTCTGGATCCATCTATCTCTAATACGTTTCGGATGAACCTAAAAACGAGGCAATAATATTCTTTAGTTTTAGTAACTATGCAAGTTCGGAGAAACATAACTTTATTAAAGCCTACATATTTTAACAACGCCGGAGGTGTATTGACATCATACTAGAGACTGCCAATAGCCAGAGAGAGTTCACTAAGAGGTCAGACAGAGCATCAAAGTCAGTTGGGTTAATGCTCTAAAACATCGTGTGTGGCTGTGTAGTTAGTCCATAAAGAAAGACCACGCTGCAAAGAAATTAAAGATTCATTGTGCCCATTAGAGCTTTTTTAAAACTTTTGTGCAAAGTAACTACTTAACATCACTGACAAATATAAAGCATAATGTGTGTTGTTCATATAATTACCATTTATACTTAATATTCCTTAATATTACTGGTGATTCATGGTGAACATTAGCTGCTTTATTTTAGTGTCACATCTTACGTTCCTTCAAATGAGTGTCTTTTTCCACAGTACATTCAGATCTGGCATTTGAATGATTGTTGTCTTGTATAAAGGGACATGGTATAAAGGTCTTTCATAGCTTCCTGGGTTAAAAACATGAATGCTGAATCAATGTCTTCAAACCAGGTTTGAGCACATCATCGAACACTGAAAAAAGCAAACTCGGAGTAGGAGATTAACTCGAGTTTTTGCAAATCGATTTTCAGAGTAATGTGTAAATATAAACTAATAGTAAAGTCAAAGGTACAAAATAAATCAATCTAAACACTAGTTATTTCCCAACAGGGCAAAAGCACTGCAAAATTCTATAATTATAAAAGCAATAAATGCCTCTCTAAATGCCTGGGATAAGTAAAATGTCCCTCAGTGATCTGTAAAGCCAGTGATTTTACCTTGAATTAGTCTCCTCTCTCTGCAGGTCTAAAACAGATATTCAGAATGTGTAACAACAAACAGTCACTGCTTGCTTACCTCCCCCTGGCCAATGCTATGTTATATATGTCTATTATATTGTATCATCTGTCCATCCCAATTCCCTTTAAGCTTCCAAAGGTTGTGCAATACAGTGTGTGCAACTGTAAATATTTTCTCAGTAGCTGTTTCTTATTTCTGAGCACAGCAATGGAAACTGAAACGTTTCATTATGAACAAATATACAATACAAGTACAGCAAATATTCCATAAAAGCTTTGCTCCAGTATCTGAAGTATCTGTTCTGTGCTACTTAGTGCTAACTCAAAAGACCAGGAAAGCACAGAAGAAGTTTTTAGTCCATGAAAAATAAAAGCCTCCTTGAAATTTTTTTGTGTCCACTTTTCCTTTTATTTTTTCACTTGTTGTTTTTTTCCTCTGTTAACTTGCAAGACTGTAGGCAAATTTCTAGATATAATAACAAAGAATGGATAAGAAGTAGAGAGGAAAAAAAACTGTGTGGTTTCACTGTCTTTTAAATCCACAATAATTCAAGGACTGTTGCTGTTGAAAGGAAGGTTGATTCATGGTCTGTGGTGTTCAAAATAACTATAGACCACAAACAGAGAGAATGCAGACAGGAGGGAGTTAAAGACATAGGGGGGGAAATTGATAAAAAAAAAATGGAGCATGGCGTATTGAAGGACATAGGTCTGAGAGGTGGTATGGGAAGAGATAGTGAGATGGAGAGAGGGTACAAGGGAGGGGATAAGAGGGAGAGAGGGCGGATTAGGTATAAAGAAGGTGGATGTGGTCTGCCTTCTTTCCTTTAGGTCAGAACTTTATCTCGTGCTCCAGACCGGCAGCAGTGTGCCAGAGAGGCCAGACGACCCGGCGTGATTCGGGAGGCAAGCCGAGCCCATAAACACATACGGTGATCGTAAGGAGTAGATAGCATGAGCATGAGTGCACACACACAGATTCGTACACACAAACATGAGTTAGCACGTGCACATGCTGTATCAAAGTGTCAGATTCACAGAAAACACAGAAACACATGCATGCACATACACAAATAGGTTAAGCACAGAGAAAACAGGAATGAAGGCAAATGAAGTTATCAGAATGCCAAAACACATACATGCATGTATCATTTTGCATGGAAATACAGCATTTGCATCTTTTGAATTAAAATGTTACTCCAACAACCAGCAATTACAGTAGTTATAGTAGTTAGACAGTAGTTGGCATATGACCCCCCTATGAGCTATAGTCCACTCTATGTACATAAATCTACACTAATATTAACCAGCTTGGTAATTACATCAATTAAAATTTCTGAAATGACATCAATTCAATTAAATGATTAAATTAATGAAATACATGCGACATGTCAGTAACAGTCCAACCATGCAACCAAGACACACTCAGAACATGTGTGACGACACCTTTTGAGAACAGCATCCTGCAGTCACAGCAAAAAGACCCATCTGATTTCCAGGTCGCCATCAATACCCCCCTGCCCCAGGTCCATTGAGTTCTGTTCAATGGCTTGGAGGGCTCTTTTGACTCTGACAGGCAGCCCATCGATACCACACACTGGTCAAAGCGGGTGGCTAATCCAACAGCCAATCAATGATGAGATAAGGAAGCGTTGAATGGTGGTGTCACTTTCATAAAACAAATGGCTGTTTCATGCATTTTTTTTTTCGTCTGGCGAGCATGAAAAATTCAACAGCTAAAGCTAAAGAAAGACTGGACAGATGTACATAACTCATGTTGTAAAGACTGAAGGGTAGTGTCTTTTGCTGTTTTTAAAGGAGGGCAAAAGAGAAAATGTTAAACTGAAAACACTTCACTTCACAAAGTGCTCTCAAGTGCTACGGCCGCGGAAATGCACATTTTGTCAGCCCGTGCAGCCTTTTCGCTGTGAGCAAAACGACCTGGTGTTGTCAGCGCTTTGTCTATTCTTTTTGGTCTTCATATATCCTGAGTCAGCACTGGCCACAGCAACACAATAGAGAGAATAGGTGTGTTTGTGCAAAAGTGTGTCTGTGTGTAAGGATCAGAACGGAATGAAGGGATATTACAGTACTGCTGAGCGGGGCAGTCTGTAACAGGTTGGCTAGAAATGAGTGGGGTGACCGAGTCTAGACTAATGCGCATACGCAAAACACGTAAAGCTTGCCTCTTTCCATTTTTAGATGCTCACTTCTATTCCAGGTGTTGAAAATTTACAGAAATAAGAAAATTCTGATCAGGTAACGCGGATCCGTCTGTGTGTCTGCAGTGTGTCTGTCAGCGTCGCTGAAGAGAAACTCATTCCTTTTCAAAGAAAAAAACCCACATTGGATACAGGAATCTCTCTGTATCTACAAAAGAAATAGCTCAGGAAAAAATTACTTTCATTACTCTTTCATGTCACTGTGTCCTGTTGATCTGAAAGATAATCAGAGTCAGTCAGGACAGAACAGCGTACTGAATAGAAAATTAGAGCCAAAAAGCTGCTGCAGTACTCTAGCAATACTAGAATACCAGATCCTAACAGTAAGATGTCACATGTCTCGAAACATTTGATGCCATATTGGGAAAAGTGTATTTTTTTTAGAATGATCTCGGAAAACTATTTACAGTTTTTGAAACCTTTTTCTTTTTTTTTTCTTAATACCATGGAATATAATTTAATACCGGTTTTCTTTTTTGAAGAAATTGTCTTCACTCAGATAGCACCTAAATGCACTGTTTTCCTCTGTCAACTAAATTGTACAATCATCACTCCATTTCTTTAACAGCACTTTACTTGACTCAGTGGCAATTTAGTCAGAGACAGGCCCTTAGATTTATTCATTATTCCACTCCTTTTCAGGCAACATAACCTTTCAGAATTGCAATGAAAATGACTATGTTTATACTTGAATCTCAAATTGCACCCTGGGGACAAAAATCAATCTCACTTCTGTCGCTGACAGTTGTTCAGAGAGTCAAGGGCTTGGGATGGATTCATTTCTTTGGCCTTGCGCCTGCAGGGACAGAATGCTATCAACAGAGATGAGTTAGCCAAATTCATAACCATTTTTGAACGGTCTTAAACCTGATTACACTTGTTGCTTTCTCCTGTCTGTTGCAAGTTTCTTTTGGAAGAACAATCAATATGTACACTGTAAAAGTTCTGTAAAAAATCTTTTTCTTTGTTTCACCATCTGAAAACTACAATAAATAAATAAAAGAAAAACAAAACATGAATCGCTTTTCTGTTAAAAGAAAAAAAATTCATTATTTAATTACAGTTAAAAAAAAACTATTTATGCCCCCAAAAGCTCACTTAAAGTACTGTAATCTGATTGCATGTAAATGTTATTACTTAACTACTACATAAAAAGTGAAATTTATTGGAATAGGGTCAAATAAAATTCCCTTGATTGGTATACATTCAGGTTATAGCCAGTATATTTCTTAATGATAAATTGTTCAAATAAATAAACCTCTGATTTGATATATTTCAGTTGTATTTTACTGAAAATTACTGCTTTATATTTATGAGGGCAAAGAATCATTTATTGGCTATATGTTGTTTGTTTTTTTACAATGAAAGTAATCCTAACCATGACAAAGGTTAGTGTTGAACTCAGGCCCTTCCCCTGACTTACCTCAGATTTGATTCTGTTATATTAACTGTGTCGGAAAACACATGTCATCATAAGAATTCACAAATTTTTCAAACAGTTGAAAAAAACGTGGAAAATATCAAAAGAGATTCTTTTTTTAGAGTGTACTTACATGAAAAAAAGCACAGTTTGACACACTCATGAGCCTAATCAATATCCAACTCTCTGCTGTTTCAACCACAAGACTCTGAGGCTTGTATAGCTACAACACAGTAAGGATTTTAAATAAAAATTTCCATCCAGCCAAAACATAGAATGAAAGCCTCATGACGCTCTACTCACCAAAAAGTGTACTACTGAGCACTCAGATGTATGACACATTGATGGCTGCCTAGCTGACATAATTATCTTGTTCTAACGGTCATTCAGTGGCAGACTTAGATTATGGTGTAATTCAGTGGGCGAACCACTGCCACTCAGGCTGTGTGGGTAGCAAAGAGTAGGGCAGTGGGATCTCAGAATGAAAACAGGGAAAAATTGCACGGCAATTTTGAAGGCTGCATTAGAAAATGTTTAGTGCGTTCTTAAATTTAATATATGATATTGAAGGCATTGAGGAAATGTTGCTTTAGCTTGTGCAGTCAAGACAAGAAGCTGGAGAAGGGTTTTTTTGGAAAATAAAGTGTGTTGACTGATGCTGGTTTCTCAAAATGCTGCAAGCCTTGATTTGTGTAATTGTCTTAGTTAATGTAATGCAATTGAGTCGGGAAATGAAATGAAGCTTGAAGATATGGGGAAAAAGCTAAGCAAGACGTTTTGGGGTTATTTATTTAAAGCTCGAGCTTTACAACTGTTTTTATTATTGCAAATAGTGGTTTTTCTGATTTTTAACATCTGTAAGCTGGTTTACACCACAGTGTCACAAATAAACCAGCCTACAATATATTCTATATACTGTAGTATATTCATTACTAAAAATCTAAAAAATGAAATGAATTCATTCTATTGCTGAAAATACATCTTTACCAGACCAATGGAGGGCAGATAGAAGAAGAGCATTTAACGACAAAGAGTAAATTTCAATGCCTGACTCAAAACATGCCAGCAACCAGGAAAAAATCTATTTGTATGAACAAAACACAAGGAAAACCGGATTGGACTAACAAGACACTCAGGGAAAAGACAAGAGTATAAATGGACAGGAAACCTACTGGGAAAGGATTGAACTAACTGACATAGGTGAAAATAAGCAGTGAATAATGGACAAAAAGAAAAGATGAGAAGCAACACAACAGGAAACACACACGGAAAACTAGGGAAGAGAAGGAAACTAACAGAGAAAACAGAAGCAGGAAACAGGGATGCATCAAAGACAGAAAAGCTAAATAATTTTTAAAAAAGTGCATGGACATTAAAATTTAAATACCGAAACGATTACCTACCCTGACCCCATGATATCAAATTAATCTGCTAGTCCCTGAGTATTTAAAAATCAGCAACAAAACAGCCCCACACACACACTGTTACATTTCATCAGCCTAACATCAGGTTATGTTTAATGACACTTCATGGAGATCACATGCATTGTGGTTATGCTCATGTTTTAGACAGGAAACCGCGGGAAACCCATCCTCAAAGCTCCGAATTCTTACAAAAGTCAGAGATACATTGTTCCTTTCAGGTGGTGACTGTTACTTTGAAAATAAAATGGATTAAACAAAAAAAAATCCTCACCTCACTTTTTTTCTTGTCAGTAACAGAGGAAGGAGAAAGCCTTTATTATGACCTCTCTCTTTCCCGCTCACACACACATTCATACACACTATCGATGTTCTCCCCACTCCTTAAGATAAAACATGGCACTGTAAGATCTTGACCTTCAAAGTACCGGTGGGGTTTGGGAGCATGGTAAGCTCCATCTCCCACTATCTTTCTCCTGCTTTCTCTTTGCTTCAGTCACCAGCAGGGGGAGGGGGTGGCGGGGAGGGCTGAAGCGTCTGGTCCCTGTGGGTTTGTCCTAACCCCTGCAGCTGCCTGTCATCGGTCCACAAAGGCACCATGATAATAGACTTCCTCCTCTCTTTTCCTATCACAAATGGCCTGACTGTGGGTTCCCCCTTGAGAGGAAGGCCATGTCATAATTTATGCAGCTACTCACGATTATCACCCGCCTCCCTTATGCCTCTTAGTCTTCCTGTTGAACCGATACGCTAATGTGCACACAAGGTGAAAACGCATTTCTAAAATACATTCACTTAAAGCCTGTATAGCTTCCATTCCCTTAAGCTGGGACTTAAATTGTAAACTGACAAATATCCATGTATTCTAATTAACTCTTTGCCAACTTTTCCCATATCACTAATCACCGTGCAACTTCACTTTGGGCTCCCCTGTCAGTCCTTCCCTCTTTGTTTTATGATGTTTTGTGCTAGCCTAAAGTCATTGGTGGCACAGTCCCCTGATTAAACATGGGGAAAAAAGTCGAGAACGCAAAATCAAATCCAATTACAGGCGTGATGAACCACATGTGTCCCCCTGGCGATGAGCCTGGCCAGGTTCCCCAAAAGACAACAACAGCTGAACAACAACCCTGATTGAAATGGCAGGCCTTCAAACAACATACAGTCCCATTGGAGCAGAGCTAAACAAACCTTGCTCCCATTGGGCTCGCAGTAATGGGCAGAGCAGAGTGTAATTTAGAAAGTTGAGGAGAGGGATGTTTCACATACTAATGCAGACTCGCTAATTCACTGTTGTGCCTCTGAAAAGAAAAAAGAAGAAGAGGGAATCATCCGTGTGAAGTGGAAGCACAGCTACCTATGCACGTGAACTCAAAAGAAACGCTTTAATTAGAAACATCCATCACTAGGACATTAACTTTTATGTTCTTATC
>VUQG01031280.1:0-12027 GCA_015106755.1 Etia nguti | reverse complement strand
GAACTCACCAAGTCCCGTTCAGTTATGTTCACAACGTCACCAAGGCAAGGACAGGTTGGAAAAACAAAAATACATTCTCCAGAGTACAAAAATGGCTTTGTGTAGACTTCTAGCTTGTTTTTTTAAATATTTTTTCCACTTGTTTAGGCAGCAGCTCCGCAAGGACTGTCTGCATTTCTCCCTCTCCAGCATAAAAAAAAAGGGACAACCCGATTGGGTGTGGCTGGTCACAAGAGTCACGCTGCAGCGTGCCCTTTCACAATAAGAGTCTGAACACATATTTTAGCCATTTTACCTGAATTAACATAAAAACACCATGAATTATCAAGTTTTTTAACCTTTTAACATGTTTTTAAACACAGATGAAATCCTATACCATGAATTATATCATTGCTGATGTTTTTTAATGAATTTTTTAACCATTATGATCTATTTATTGACTATTTATCACCTGTAATATATTTCTTATGACTGTTTTTACTATTTATTGACAGCTATGTTAACAAGGGTTACAAATGCAAAAGAACATAGAACTGAAATGAATGGATTGGACCATTGTCACAGATGTCAAGCTTTTGGGGTAAGGAAAAAGCTGATTTTCAATCCAGATATTGGATTGGTACATTGGGCGGCAAATCTCCTCCAGCGTAATCGATCAGCTGCGGGCTGCTGATGCATAAATACTCAATGAAAGTCCTCTGCCATGTTGTATGGGGGTGGCCTGGTTTGTGTCTTCCATGGGGTGGGTTCCACGTGATGGCGATCTTGGGCAGTCGGTGCAGGAGTTGGCGTAGAATGTGACCTCCAAAGCGCATACGCCGCTCAGTCACAATGTCATGGAGGGGACGTGTGGCAGTCCGACGGTGGACTTCTTCGTTGGTGACATGGTCCCAGTAAGAGACCCACAGTATCCGTCTTAGCCATCGCTGTTGGGCCACATTGAGTCTTTTGGCAATTTTGGCTGATGTTTCCATGTCTCACAAACGTAGATCGCGGTAGCTATAACAATGGAGTTGAGTAGACGAATCTTCATCGCCAGATCAATCTTTGGGGTTGACCAGATTGGCCAGAGCCGCTGGAAGACCACACCTGCTTTTGAAAACACACAACGTCATGGTCAGCATCTCCGTCCATCTCCGACCTCCTCCAGCGGTTGCAGTACTACCATAATGGGGTCCTGTGCCTTCACATAACCAGTCCTCATGATCTTGGTCTTCTTCCCACTGATCCGCAAGCCTACTTTGGCTGCCTCTTGCTCCAAGCTTGACGTCATGGTCTTCATGTTCTTCTGGACGTCAGCTAACAAAGCAATGTCATCCGCGAAGTTGAGGTCCTTCAGGCGTGTTGGTGGATGCCAAGGTATCCCAAAGCCATCTTGGACCATGGAAGTCCGCATAACAAAGTCGATGGCAAGAAGGAAGAGGAAGGGATAGAGAATGCACCCTTGTCTCACACCAGTCTCAATATTGAAGAAATCCCTGTAGCCATTCTCTGTGCGGACGCAGCAACTGGATCGAAGGTAGAGGGTTCGGAATATTTCAACGAACTGTTCAGGGATGCCATATGACCGTGCAATGTTCCAGAGGGAATCTCGATGGACACTATCGAATGCCTTTGTGAAATCAATAAAAAAGTAATCTAGAGACACTGCTGGTAATCCAAACTCTGTTCGATGATGGTGTGCAAGATGCTCTGTGCACGACCGGCCACTGCGAAATCCGGCCGGCTTGCACTGTCCTCTGTGCTTGAGTTTTTCTGCAGACACCATGTCCAGACCCGGTGCTTTGCCACTCTTAAGGAGTTTGATAGCAGCTGTGGTTTCTTTGGTGGTTATGGCATCTGTCCTCACGTCCAAGTCACTGGCTCGGTCGGGCGTATTGAAGGCGAATGTGCTATCGGGGGGACACTGGTTCAGGGTCTCTTTGAAGTGTTCCACCCAAAAAAAACACATCAACTGCGAAAAAAAACCTATTATAGTAAATGTACATCTGAAAGGAATGGTTTTATATCAGGTGCCACCACAACTACCTAAACTTTATTTCCACATAAGCTGATTATTTCTTTGGACAGTGTTGCAGCCTCAGTGTGTGTAACACTTTCTTTTTCAGATCTAGTTGCTATCGGGAAAAGAAAACAGCTCAGAAGACTGGCTTAAAGTAGACATTGTCAGGCGTTTCGGCGTGGATGTGGAGAAGAGAGGACCCAAATGCAGGACTCATGGGTTGGTGAAGTATGTGCACGTTTTTAATGTAAAGGCAGGATCAACAAAACATAAGACTGACTGACTGACTGAAGGGCTGGCTAACTCAACTAGAAAACTGACACACGGGACTGATGATGACAAGACAAGGAACTGAGGGGAACTGAGGGCTTAAAGACACAGGCTAATGATGATGATGATAAGAGACCGGTGAGTGCACAGCTGAACCTAATCTAACTAATAACACAGGAAGTAGAACTAGACATAATGCATGTAGACAGATGGCTAACACAATAAGACAGGAAACACATGGAAAATAAACAGTGAACATGAACAAATTGAAAACACTGGGTCAACGACCCAGGAACCCTGACAGACATAGAGATAAAGATGACTTTATTGTTGCTATACTTCGGCATCGTACTCTCTAGTTAGCTAACTTTAATGCAAGTATATTAGCAGCAACCAGCCAACCCGGTGATGCCACGTTCACTGCTAGCACATAATAGTGCTATACTTCCTCTAAAAAACTTTAACTTTAATCACTTATTTCTTAAATCCAGCCTCAAAGTGTTGAGAGTCTCAGTGCTGAATTTGACAGCTGATCACAACAATTTCTATGCTGATCCCAGGAAATTTAGTATGGTGATCAGTCATTAATCTGATAAAGTCTAACTTGTTCAGTTTGCTGATTACCCTTGTCATGGTCCCTGGGTCAGAGTTGTTGTTCTGGACTTATTTTTGAAAGTGTAAGATACTGATGGTCTGGTTCCTGAATATGTTATTTTCTAGACTTTCATGAGTTTTGTATTTTAGCTTTAGTCTACTGTTTATGTTCTTTATTCCTAGTTTCTCTGGGTGTTAACTTCTCTCTGTGTTTTTGTTCCTTGTCTCCCCAGCTTGTTGTGTGATAGCGAACTAGTGTGCCAGTGGCCATCTCTCACAAAAATCACCATCAAAACACAGCACAAATCCCACCAATGATTCAATTCCTCATAAACCACTGAGTCAGGTACTGAAGCAGTGACATGCGAAATGAAGCTTTGGACATCATTGATCATGTGACTGTTCAGACGAACCAACCCTCGGCACAGTGTTTCTGAAGCAGTGTGTTGATTTTTTTTGACACATGCGCTGAGCTTCAGCTTCAAATGGGCCATCACTAATTTAAACTGTCTTTTTAAAGAGCTTCTGGATTATTTTATAGTTAAAAAGGTAGAACAAAAATATTGTTAAAGTACAAATAGGTTTTGATTTCGTCACCATTATTCACACAGGATTATTCAGACTGGTGAGAAAATAAATCCACACTACGTACCAGATATCAAAGATATCTTTATTATCTCAAGGCTAATTTAAAAAGAGAAACATTGCCCTATATTAACAACAACAAAAATAACACAAGAATAAACTAATTAAAAAAGATAAACATATGTCTTATGTAACAACTCTGAAAGCTAAATCTGAAGTTTAAAATAAGAAAAGGAAACAGTGACATGAATTTACTTTAACAATAAACATTTCAGAAAGTTACTTAAATTTCACTTTGGCCAGTAAAGCTTCCAGAAACCAGAGATTAAAACTTGTAAATATACAGATAAAGATCATCCAAGTCTACTTTTCTGAAATTGCAAGTAAAGGATTTTTTTTCCGTCTCTACAGTGTAGAAGTGTTAGTTTGTCTTTTTCTCAAACATGGCTTTAGCAATCTGAGAAAGACAGTGTCCAAACTCATCCAGGACCATGTGCTCAGCCTGGGCAGGGCTCCGAGTGTCTCTCTCAGCCATCTCAGCCTGAGCCAAAAGACAGTCACCTACAGCCTCCAGTACAGCCGGGGTTATCACCGATACAGGCCACCTGAGCACACAAACACAAACATTCACAGACATGAGTACTCTGGTATTATTTTTTATAAAATAAACAAATAAATAAATGGGCTTGTTAATTCAAGCCATATTCAAAAAATCCATAAATACCTCTAATTTTAAGTAGATGAATACCACTTTCATAGAATTAGTAAGATCATCAACCTAAACAGAGTAGTTTAGGTTGTTGATCTGTTTGTTAACATAAAGTTTTCTGCTCCAGTAGTAGTGTGAGAGAACAAATTTAAGTGCTTTATATCCAACATTCACACTTAAATGGATGAAGAGCACCTTGTGGTTAGTATCTTGCCCAAGCTTTTTTGGCATGTAGACTGGAGCAGCCAGGGATCGAACACCAACCTTCTGATTAGTAGATGGGAGGGCAGAAGGAGATAGATCAAAAGCCCCACTATGGAAAAGAGCCAGAGTTTAACCCTAATTACTAAGGATTAACTGCACAAATGATATATAAACAACCAGAGAAAAGAGGTGATGAAGAAACACTGCATCATGGGAAAACCCCAGCAACAGGCCTGCTTGAGAGTAAATAAGGGAGTATTCATGTTCACCTGATCCAGCCCTGACTATATGCTTTACTAAAAAGGAAAGTTTTAAGCCTAATCTTAAAAGTAGAGAGGGGATCTGTCTCCCTAATCAAACTGAGATTCGGGAGACAGATTTGGTTACACAGAAGAGGGGCCTAGAAGCTGAAGGCTCTGCCTTCCACTTTTAAATATCCTGGGAACCATAAGTAAGCCAGCACTCTGATAGCGAAGTGGACTATTGGGGTGATATAATAGTGACGTCTTTAAGGTAAGATGAAGCTTAACTATTGTATGTGAGGAGAAGATTTTAAAATTTGCTTCGGGATTTAAAAGGGAGTAAATGAAGACAAGCCAGTATGGGAGAGATATACTCTCTTATTGTAGTCCCTGTCAGTTTCTTGCTGCAGCATTTTGGATCAAATGAAGGCTTTTCAGGAAGTTTTTAGGACAGTCTGATAATAATAATCACAACAGTTTTGAATTTAATTTTAGAAGAAGAAAATTTGGGGTTTCTGTCTTTAAAACATACCTATAGTTTGACTACAAAATATATGGTATGCCTTCTAATAATACTGCTTTAAGGAAGAATTTATAATGTAAATAGAGTTGGTCCCAGCACAGAACCCTGAGGAGCTTCATGAGAAAATTATGTTTGAGGAAGAATCCTCATTTACTTGAACAAACTGGAATGAGAAAGACATGATTCAAACCACTGCAATTCAGTTTCCTTAAAATAGCACTGTGTAAAATCTTCCCTGCTAGAAGTCAGACGATTGCAGATTGCAGTCAACTGAGTTCTGTTTTCTTATTTCTCTCTGAATTCAAATGCATAATCCTAGCTATGGTGGCTGATATAGGTTAAACATGTTTTAATAGGTGGCATAATAATGAGGGAGGCAGCTGAAAAGCTGCACAACCTGAGATTGTAAATATTGTAAATAAATATTCAAGGGCCTGAAAAACTGTATACCGTAGGTCCTTTACATCACAGTGGTGCCCAGTACTCAGTCCTCTGGGGGTGGGGGGTTGATGGACCAGCGACCAGCGCAGCCAGGATGGTGGTGGAGCTAGCTATCATGCATATAAAGGAGGCTTCGGGACACAGCTCGACAGATTGCAGGACCAGGCTGAGCAGCAGACCAAAGTGCTGGAAAATCTGGTTGCTCTGCCGCTGCTCCCCTTTGGCACCAGTGGTGATGCTCTGCAGGATGTGGGTAGGGGACGACCCCCAAGGGCTCTTCTGGATGGTTTTCAGGCCACAGTAGAGGCGTGCCGTTGGCCTGAGCAGGAGTGGATGTGCGGCGATGGTGCGCGTAGTGTCAGCTGGTTAACCAGCAGGCCATTCAAAAAGCGCTTTGTGCCTGTTACCTTTAATTGTGGTCCTATTTGAGCATATTGGCATGGACCTTATCGGGCCATTTCACTGGAGTGCACTCAGATACTGCTTTGTATTAGTTCTGGTGAATATGCAACACGATATCCCGAAGCAATGCTGAATCTGAGAGCAAAGCTACACATGTTGGGGAGGTTATCACATGAGAATTTGCTCCAGGTTCAGGAACATCACCAACACTAAGCCCAAATGTAGTAACTTATTAGCATTAAACAATATTCAGAATACGTTATTCCCCCATATAAAATGACAATTTTACTTTACCTTTTTAGTGAACATCCTTGGTTCTTCTGTGGCTAAGCGCCCTGTGTTATTTATTACTAGACTAATTGCTAGACTCGGATGAAAAGGCATAGTGATGCAGCATGGTACAACACTTGTGTTTGCCACAACTGACACCAACTGTTGTCAGGTCTCTGAGAAATGCACAAGGTGTCTCTGGTGTTGATGCTTTGATGCACTGATACTGGCCATAGTGAAAAGGGTGTTACTTCCAATTTGTTCACACACTAACCCTAAAAGACACCTGTGTATCTCTGTGTTGACACAATGGCACTATTTCACACCCTGGTTTGAGAACATGTTTGCCTAATCTTACAAATTCTCTATGATTTTCTTGTGTAGGCTTATCGAAAAGAAATACTTTCATGACTCACTTGTCCTTCACATTGACAGTCTTGTCTTTGGAGCCAGTTTGTGAGCCTGCGTCATAGTTCCTACAGCCAACACACTTACAGTCAGAAGTACACATGATGTTGGCCTAAACACAAATCAAACAAATAACATAGGTGAATTTTTTAACAGCTGCTTCATGGTCACTGGTATTCATACTTATGCTTCAAAGGTAATGTAATTCTTAGCCAGATATCTGCAAAGACCCACACTGACAAAAAGGATGACATTAATACAACCAGCATAATATCATTAAAATAATATGGTCAGTTGTGGAGGCTGCCAAAACTGGCCAAAACAACATGGAATGTCGTTGGTGGGGAAGAAGTCTGATAGCGGTAGTGGGTTCGGAGGTTCAGAGGTACTGGCTGGATCAAGCTCACCTCAGCACAGCTTAGGTTCTAGAACCGGTCTTGACTCAATTGTCCTGGAGGACTTCAAGACTGGGATTATCGATCTGAATGTGAATGATGTTTTGTTATTGGACTTCTGTAGTAATCACAGCTTTTTCCATAACCTATACAACATTCAGGCATATGGGTATTCATAAGTGCACTTGGCACCAGGACATCCTAGGTCACAGGTCAATGAGTGATTTTGTAATTACATCATCAGATCTGCAGATGTAAATATATCTTAGATTGTAGGGCGAAGAAGTACTTAGGCGGCAGCGTAGAGCAGTGATTACCAATGTCATCTCACAGCAAAAGGGTTCTGGCTTAAAGCCCAGCTGGTCTTGTGTGTGGAATTTGCATGTTCTCCCTGTGACTGTGTGGCACTGCAACTTCCTCCCACAGACCAAAGAAATGCATGTTGTTTAAAATATTTATTCTGAAGTGGCTATGTATGTGAGCTAGATAAAGTGTACAGAATAAAGTACTGTAGGAATATATGGTTAAATGTGGCCTCTAATGCCACTAAGAAAAACAATATACACTGTGGGGTCCTTAAGTTTTTGGATAATTACACATTTTTCGTAATTTTGGCTCTTTACACTATCGCAGTGAGTTTTAAATCACATCAAGTTGAAAGATTTTAATTCAAATAGTTTCACAGGCGCAGATTAGTGTGTTTTCAGGTTCTAAAAAGTAATTGGATAATTGCCTTACAGGCAATTTCAAGGCCAGGTGAGGCTCTGTTTCCTTCTCATTTCCAGGTTAGGCAGATAAACAATCTGCAGTTGATTCCTAGAGCTAAACTTGCATTTTGTAGCTTTTTATTGGAATATAAGGAAGCGGCTGAAATTGAGAGCAAAAACTTTAGGAGGCCAGCAATGTGGTATATTCTAAGACTGAATGCTGAAGCATACCACATCACTTGCCAAACATGGTGGCGGTGATGTCACGGCATGTCCACATATGGCTGCAAGTGGAACTGGGTCATTACTGTTTATTGACGGGACTGCTAAAGTCCTTAAATTAAAGACGAAAGTCTGCAATACAATCACATTGAGATTATTTGATTCAAAATCCACTGTGTTGGTGGGCCAAAATGATCACAAATAAAAGTCCAATAATTTCACCTGTGCCCACACTGAAAGCGATATGGCAACCGGAGACCACAGAAAATGAATGACATTTCGTGACTTCTAGTAAGTATGATCAAAATAACTGCAGGTGAGAGGATGTGGGTAGGACCTGAGAGAGATTTTTCTCTATTTCCAGGCAAGTTAGGGAAGGGACTACCAGTGAGAGTGAAATATACCACTGACTGACACGACACATGACGTGGTAGTAAGTACATTACACATGCAGATTTATGGATAACTGTAAATGCTGGTTCATTCCATGATATGGTAGTAGGTAGGTCAAAATCCAACCCATCCACTACAAGAATGATGTGCCTTGTGCATGTGACTTTGACTCAAGCGGATATGCCCTCCCACTAACATGAAAAATTTAAAAAGGTACGTCCACATTTAAACACACAACTTGTTTTATGATTATGGGACCATTCCAATGGTACTCTTTATGTGTATGTGTACCTCATAGCATTCACAGTAGCGCTTAAGGCAGCCAGAGCGTTTACAGTTGCAGCCTTTGTTGTGCCAACCTCTGATCCCTCCTGACTTCACACCAGCAATTTTTGGCCTGAAGGCATCCGGGTTATGACCTAAACACCACTACATAATGACAATATGGGTATCTTATGGTTAGAATAAGAAAGAAGCACAAGCTAGGCAAAAGGGAAAGGATCTTGACAAATGCAATGTGACAACATAGCATGAAATTCAAATGTTAAAGGACATCATATTTTACTGAGAAAGTGAGCATAAAACAAACAAACAAAAAAATTATAAAGCTTCCAGAACCACCCATTTTTAAAATATATATATAATGGTCTCAATAGATTTTGAAAGCTGTATTTGCATGTTTACTGTTACAAAACACAATCCACTTTGTACTGGTAACGAGTCAGGTAGGTACCATCTACATACTGCATTGTGTCAGAATGTGGATTACAAAAAGGACAAGTGACTAAAGAACACAAGTCTATAAATATGCATAAAATTCTTTTGTGACTCAGGTGAGTTAATTAATTTAAACTAACATCCTGCTCTGACCAAGTTAATTTATGGACATGTATGGTTTGATTTCTTTGGATGTGTCAATTGAATGGGTTCTTAATAATATTTGGTGAGAATTTCATGTCAAAAGCACTTTTAGAAATATATTTACTTAGAAGATTAAGACTGGTAAGATTGGTGACATGTTCAATACTTATTTTACCCATTGTATAGACAGATAGTGTAAATCTAGTCACGCCTCATACCCTTACAAGTCCTGATCATAAATAATGAAGGCCAAGTTTACTATTAAAATAATTAAAATAAATCTATTTTTGTTCACGCTGTTCTTTAATTCCGTTTCATTCATTTAGTGCCAAATCACAACAGCAGTCGCCTCAAAGCGCCAACCTATCTAAGTTTCATTTTTAAATGATGGACCAAGGTGAATGTGAAAATTAACTGCCTTGGTGAAAAATTATGAATGATTCTAATAGCTATAAAAACATAAATGCGGCAGTGCAACATTATTCCTCATAATGCAGCATGACTGATTAGCAGGCCCATTTATTGGCATGTAGAGAGCAGGAAATCAGTGCAATTTCCAGGTGGAAACAACACAGTTGGTTTGAGGAAACAACACAGTTTATCAAATTGTATTTTTGGAGGTGCACACCATATGCACACTGGTTGTACTTATACTAATTTTTGTAAATGAGGCCCCTGATCTTGGAAATGATGCATTAAGTATTTTGATCACTTTTCAAAAATGTTTTGATTGCTTGATAAGAATAACAATATGTAAGAAGAACTGTGGCATCTCATTGACATATATATGTACAGATTTTTCAGTATTTTCTCAGATGTTAAAACTAAGTCACACAAACATTAATAGGGTTTTTGACTTGAACATATTTTCAAAAAGCACTGCAAACCTTAATTGCCTTGAGACGCTTCATTTCATTCTCTGCATTGTTGTGGCAGTTAGAACATTCACAGTTGCTGCACATCATTCCACTGGAAAAACACTCACAGTAGCTTAAAGAGAAACACAGAAATACACATCAAACAACAATTACCTTTAAAATGTAATTTGTGAGTGTGTGTTAGCAACATTACACAGTCACACTGAAGGGAAAACTTAATCACGCAAATCCAAACATTTTAAAGTGAAGACTTGGTTTAACTTACAGTAAGGTTAGGAGAGGAAGCGAAACGGGAATGCTCAGTTATGATGTAATGACACAAAATGCAAAGCATAGTTTCACCTTAAGTTAAGTCACGTTGGAGACCCACAATTATACATCAAACATGCCCCCTTGGACCTCATTTGTGTGGCCATATCCAGGTGTTTTACATGTGGTGCCGGCCAAAAGAAAGAAATAAAATGCTGGAATTTCCCTCCTGGGTCCCTGCTCTTTGTTCTGGTCATTTTTTTTCAGGAGCAAACATATTTTATCCTGAGGTTTTTCCACTTCTTCGCACATTCCCTCACATCTATCCCGATAGAAATTTTTATATCGTGTAATGTGTCAGGAAAAATACCAGTGCAGACCCACAGTGGGTAGATGTGGGTGAACTACTGGCGTGTGTGTACAGTTTTCTCTGGGCAAGCCCCACTATAGCCTTGCTCATAGAAAACCCAGTTTTGTTCTTTGGTACACCCACTTGGAACCTGTGTTGGATAAGTATATGTAAATTAAGCCAAACTAAATTAAGAGATGCTCTGCCCACCCTACCCACAGAGCCCCATGGTTTACCCACAGCTACCCACTGTGGGCTTGCAAAGGCATGTACAGTATAATGCAAATTTTTCACCAAAGGTGATCAATTTTAGTGAATGCTGATTAGGCTTTATTTGTGTTGCCCCATGTGAATTAGCGTCAGTTCGCCTCACTGCATAGACTTTGTATGTAATCACACGATGCAAATGTCCTTTACATTTGCTGTGAAAGCACAATGAGCCTGTGATAAATTACCATCAAGGACATCTTACCGGTGACTCCCACCCAACCCCCTCAGAGTGACTTAATTTATTTTTCATATCTTTGGCAGGCCATATTTAATGAATCCATGCATAATACTTAATATTACTAATTCAATACTTAAAATAATCTCATACTATGAAAATTGTCATCAGCCCTCTTAACTCATGAGGTCAGGAGAAAGCCACATGAACAATACTTTAAGCGTTAAATTTTAGTTAATGGTCAATCTTCTAGTGTTTAGTGACATTACTTGCTGTTTTTAAGTAGAAAAGCAATACAGGGTGGGCCATTTATATGGATACACCGTAATAACATGGGAATGGTTGGTGATATTAAAGTCCTGTTTGTAGCACATTAGTATATGTGAGGGGGCAAACTCCTCAAGATGGGTGGTGACCATGGTGGCCATTTAGAAGTCGGCCATCTTGGATACAACTTTTGTTTTTTCAATAGGAAGAGGGCCATGTGACACATCAAACTTATTGGTAATGTCACAAGAAAAACAATGGTGTGCTTGGTTTCAACGTAACTTTATTCTTTCATGAGTTATTTACAAGTTTCTCTTTGTTCATAGCCATTGACATGTCGAAGAGGTTAACACGTGAGGAGCGGATCGAAATTGTGTTGATATCTGGTGAACGCAGTAACCGGGTCATTGCAGCAGATTTCAATGCAAGACACCCTACGAGACCACCCATCTCCCATGCTACAGTTAGCAAACTGCTTGCTAAGTTTCGTGAAACTGGTTCAGTGTTGGATTTGCCAAAATGTGGACGCAAGAAAACTGTCACTAATGAAGAAACATCAGTGGCTGTCCTAGCTTCATTCAGCAAGAGCCCACAGCGTAGCACTCGCCGCA
>VUQG01031277.1:0-14165 GCA_015106755.1 Etia nguti | reverse complement strand
TCAAACATTACCGAGCCAGCGGGTAAACAAAAAGAGATTAGGAGGAAACACACAGGCGCAGGCTGTTTGAATACATTTGCATCACCTGTGGGGGCAGATTTACTGTAACTCTGACCCTCAGCTCACGCTGCTTCTCACTTTCAAGCACCGAACCAACAGGATGTTTTGGGGGACTAAGTGCTGGCGTTTAATACCATAAATTACAAAGCAATTTATGCAGAAGGGTAAACCTCGAGGAGACGTGGTGTTTTGCGTACTGCCGCGGCCAAAGGTTTTTAATCTGGAGAAGCAACTGACAGGTCGGCCGTGTTCACGTTTGCCCGAGAAGTTTTGCTTTCTTCCTTGAAATAACTTCAAACCTCCTAAACCCGTTAGTTCTACATCAGCAGCTCGCGGAGGGATCAGAGTGGGGATCTTCTCCAGATCAAACTGTTTACAGCGTCATAGCTTCAGCGGGATCACGGGCCAGTACTTGGGCTGCTTGAGGTCACAGTTTCTTTCGAAATTGAGTTGCATCGCTGCCTCCATGGCCATGATCTTGGCCGCGTCCCCGCCGTACAGCTTCTTCATCTCGGCCGTGCGTCTTTCGCCGGGTCGCTCCAAGGGAGGGGCGACGCTGCTCCGCAAGGAGAAGCGGTGTAGGTCCTGATCGGCCGGCACGTAGCTGCCCTGCTGCTCCGCCTCCATCTGCTGCTGCTTCTCTGCAAGAACGACACCACAGACCATTTTTGGACACATACCAGACAGGCTCCTCACCTTAGACTAAACATCTGGAGAGACTGCGCTTATAAAAAATGACCTTTTAAAGCACCTGCTCCCCTTTGTTTACTTACTGAGCTCCTCCCTGTGTCGCTCAGTCTGGGCGAAGTACTGCCGGAGCTCCTCGCTGATCTCCATGTTGCTCACATCACACTCGATCTCACTTTCTGAGCTGCTCTCCTCTGCGTCGTCCTCCTTGTCTTCGCTGTTGCTTTCTGCAGAGCTCCAGTCGGCATAGCGAGGCCGGTCACCGGGCACCTCCTCCTGGTAGCAGCAGGGGCCGTAGGCAGCCTCCAAGGCCTTTCTGTAGGCGCGCCTGTGCCTCTGATGCCACGCCATGGCATGCTGGTAGTGCTGCCAGTACCGGCTGTACACCGGGCTGGAAAACCAGGACATCACAGTGTTTATGTCCTCCTGCTGATGAGAAAGATGAGCAAAGGTATTATCAGCTTGATCATTTCCCCAAGAAAATGCATACTAAAGTCCTCTCTGATTGATCATAATGATTAACATGCAAGAACATGAACTAAAGAGTGCTCCTGATAAAGCCTGGCTTTGCTAGTTGAGTATACAATAAGTGGCGTGATCCTACAAAATAAAAGCATTTCTATCTCAGTTTACTCACCATGACTGCAGACAGCTGCAGTTTATGAGATGTCCCTCTTTGTTAATGTTACGTCATCTGCAAACCTGCAATTTATGAACAAAGTGGTTTACGAAGGTAAACCAGCCAACAGAGAGTAAGCTAAAAACTGCAGGTGTTTGAGAAACTCTCACAAACACATTGCGGGTTAGCGAGGCGCGTGCTGACATCTGGCAAACAAAAATGGACGCTGTACGTACGTCACTTTCCACCCAGCCACACGCCAACGACACACTCCGACTTTTCACATCATCAATGTGTTAGTGTAAGCGTTTTCACCCGATAAATGCCTCACATTATCAAACTCTTACCTCTGTGGAGCCAACTAGTTTAGCATCTCATCTTACTTCCTCGGAGAAAATTTCCCAGCAGCCCTTGAGTCCCTGCACAATAACTGCTGGCTATTTGGCGCCACCCAGTGGATCCTGTGCGAAAATGCACCCACATTCAACAGTTGGACGTCACACGTGACAATAAAAACGCCACAGCATATTAAATTTATTGGCGATTTATTCATTCTTTCCTCCTTATACTAGTAAAACGGTAGGTTTAGTTTATTTCACTGGCTTTTAGTTATTAGCTTTACACGAGAGACACTCGTTTTGCTGTTTTTTTTTTTTTTTTAAATTACACATTTATTCATCTAAAACAATTGCAAAACTTCACTAAAACATTGTGAAGCTCTAAGGTGTTTTGTCATGAAATAAATAAGATAAATAAAGGAAATAATTTAGAGGTTTTTATTTGTTTTTGTTGATGTCATTTGTGTACTTGCCTAAAATATGGTATCATAATGAAGGAAATAATAATAATAAAAACTCTAATACAATTTATTGCCCTTAGTCTCTCCTTCATCTAAAAGCTGTTTGGCTTGAGAGACCATGCCAATTTTTCTGGCCTTAGGGACAGCCCCACATTTAATGCCTGTTTTATGCTTCAGCAGGTGCAGTGTGAGGGCCGCATCTACCTGAAGACAGTGCTTGTTGTCAGATGGAGGAAGTGGTGCTTGTGCTATTGTTGGTCCATCAGCCAGAGTTCTAACGTACAAAGATATGAAATGAAACTGAGTGTTAAAAACGATGCCCACTACAGCCACTGTGCTTTCAGGCTTCTCCCATTCCTCATGAACTCCACTTACGCTTCTTTCCCTATGGCCAACTTGTCAACCAATCAGCATCTGACTGACTCGGAGATAATCCATGTACAGCAGCATGCAATTGGGAGACAGGTGGGTGAAAACACCTTTGAACAGAAATCCAAATGCTGATGAACAATGTTGACTATATAATGTCTGTTCTTGCTCATTATACATCTGGCACAAACATTAATGTGACTTACTGTGTTGGACTGAAATAAAATGACCCAGCAGATGGTGCAGTTTTAAAACGGTTCACTGTTATTTATTCTGCTGCTTTTTTTCTTCTTCCTTTTTTTGTTTTCAGCCACAAAGACACACATCTTGTGTGTCTTTGTGCATGCATGTGACCCGAGCTCTGACAATGAAAATGATTAAACCAGTAGCATTAAATTGTCAGTCTATTAAAATCCACCCATCCATTCTCTTCCACTTATCCTTATCAGGGTCTCAGGGGGGGCTGGAGCCTATCCCAGCTACCACAGGTCGAGAAGCAGGGTACACTCTGGAATGATTGCCAACCTGATGCAGAGAGATGGACAACCATTCGCACCTATGGGTTATTTAGAATCACCAATTCACCTAACCCCACTAAGTGCATGTCTTTGGATGGAGAAGGAAGCTGGAATACCCCGAGAGAACCCACTCAAACATGGGGACAAACATGCAAACTCCACACAGAAAGCCCCCCATATTTTACTTTCTACTACAAATATAACACATACACAGTAAATACACATTTATAGACCTGTCCTGTGTAACATTTGAAGTGCTCTTGGGGGGCTCCAACCTGCTTATCAGTCTGCTTATGCTTTGGGGCCAGTTATGTTCACTAGGGACACACTTGAAATTCATCCAGTTAAAGTACACTGAGGTCACAGCCATATTGAGACAGAAGTTTTGCATGAAAGCGTGGCGTTATAAGTTGTCAGCTAAGGGTTGTGGGTTGGTTAGTAGGCTGCAGATGCAACTCATGTATTTAGCACCGTAGCAAAATCCAAGGTGGTGCGCATGATTTTTGATGATGTTTAGTGGGACTATTTAACATGTGAGTCCATTAGGATTGACTTGCTTTTGGGGCTGCCATTAGATAAACCAGTGTCTGCAATGGTATAGCATTATATGTAAGGACGTATTGTGTGAATGTGCGGTTATAAAAGGCCAAAATGGGCATTTATTATTTTTTCAAAGTTATAATAAATTTTCATTCTTCCATAAATTTCATTTTATTTTGAAAAACAGTATTACATACACTGAATTTATTTATGGGACTAGATGCTGCCTTTTAATTCACATTATACACAAGGACATGCTGTAACATGCATGCAGTCAGAGCAGCAACACACAGAGTTGATTTTTTCATGAATTCATGAACTTTGCAATCAATAGTGACTCGAGCACTAACATATATACACATATCTATTTATTTATATATATAGATATTTTTACTGTTCATTCTATATTTCTTTATTTAAAAGAATTTTATTTTCTATTTTTGTGAATAGTTAGATTTGCTTTCCTCGCTTTTCTGTTCACTGAATGAATCAGGATATAATTTCGTTGTGCTTTTGGCCTAATGACAATAAAAGATTCTGATTCTGATTTAAAATTTGCCGAACCGGTTTGGAGTAATTTGGGTGAACTTAAATATGATTTGGAAATAAACATTTGATCGCAGAGTTGTTGGAACGCCACACGTGACCTTATACAAGCGAGGACGCTGTCATATTTGAGTAAGGGGGTGTAAAAGCCAAAGAGTGTTTGAGTGCTACTGTGAGATGTCTGACTGTATAACTGGGTCATGCATTGGCTTCAGGCTTCAAAGCTTTTAGAGGAAATGCAAAAAGACAGATGTGTCTTTTCAGTGTTGTTCACATGGATGTGTTAACAGAACAAGTATAAAAGTAAAATAAGTACTTCATTTTCTATTTTGGAGGTCCTGGATATCATCAAGTATGTTGTCAACTCTCCCCTAAATATGCTCCTGACTGAGTGATAATACCTCGTGAATAGCACAGAAGAGGATTAGTAGTTTGGATTATTATTTTAATAGAGAAAAATGTATCATTCAACATCTGGATTAATTTCATTGCCTCATCCCCAAAGTGTAAAAAGTGGACACAGTTAATGAGAACTTAATTGTAGGTCACTGATGCATGATTAATGTACCAATATCTGGAGTTATTGTAACCTCAACGGAACAATTTGGGGGTCATATCTGCGATCGCCTCTGCTTCTCCTTCTGCTGGCAGGTCTCAGAGATAATTGTTTATGTGTGACCCACAACAATATTTAGAACAAGGGTGAATCTGGTCAGGCAGCATCTGTTATACTTGATTTTGAGCTTTGCTTTTTGCCCCCCTATTTTTTTCTTTTTTGGTTGCATAGCTCAGATGAAATAAAAAAGCCATTATCTGACAGCAATCTAACCAGCATTACTAGCAAACAAGAGCAAACGGCACAAAGAGGAGGCCACAAAAACCCACACCTGAAACTATGAGAGGTTCCTGAAGCTGTGTTTTTTTCTTTTTTTGCTTTCTTCCTATGAAGTTCTTGTAAGCTGTGTGTGTTTTGGAGTATTACCGCCCCCTCCTTATGTGCACATAGCCTTGCCTCTGCTAAAGCATCTTGCATCTTGGAACAATGGACTATCATTGTCACTGTCAGTGTGTAGGAGGGGGGTCTCACGCTGGGGTGCTATCTGTTGCATCCTGTTAAAAAGGCTCGTGACTTGTTTGCTTTGCAGCTGATGGTGCAGCTGTTATGATACAAACGCCTCCATCAAAACATCTGTCGTAACCTGACCATTATTCACTGCAAGAACATTGAATAACATACACCTTATAGTCCATGATGCTCTATTTTTATTAGGTACACGCGTTCAACTGCTCATTTATGCAAGTACCTAATCAGCCAATAACATTACAGCAGCTTGACGCATTTAGGCATATAGACATGATCAAGATGACCTGCTGAAGTTCACACTGAGCATCAAAATGGTGAAGAAAGATGATCTAAGTGATTTTGAACTTGGCATGATTGTTGGTGTCAGAGTGGTTGGTCTGAGTATTTTAAAAAACTTTTGATTACTGATTTTCCCACACAGCAATCTCTATGGTTTACAGAGAGTAGTCCGAGTGAGGAAATATCAAGTGAGCAGGAGTTCTCTGGGTGGAAAAAGGCCTTTCTGATACCACAGGTCAGGGGAGAATGACCACTTCTATAAGCTGAAGGCAGGAGTAACTCAAATAACCAGTCATTACAATCAAAGTAGGCAGAAGAGCATCTCTGAATGCACAACACATTGGGCCACAGCAGCAGAAGAGCACACTGGGTAGCACTCCTGTTAGCTAAGCACAGAAAACTAAGGTTACAATACAGGCTCACCAAAGTCGGACAGTAGAAAACGGGTAAAACTCTGGCTCGTCTGATTCTGCAGCGATAACAGCTGAGGGTGTTGTTGTTGGTGTAATGGTGCAGAGGATATTTCTTTGAACACACCATTACGTTTGATCTGATCCTCTGTGCCAGCTCTGTGAACGTGAAGCTTGGAGTACTGCACATATTAATGAACGCAGTTGTAAATAACAAGAATAAATGCAGTGCCTGTACACTTAAATCATGACACAGCTTAGCTGAAATTGATAACTATTCTAAAAACATGTAGTAACAGAAACATTAAAAAATATTTTTCAAAGATTTATTCACACCCATACTGTAAGAGTACTGGGCAGTCACATATGTCTCTATGATTATGGAGGGAATTTTCTAATGTTTGACCCTAAACACCGCTTCTGTATCTGTCCCATTTGTGCTTTGCTCATCATTTAAAGCCTCCATGCTTCGCCCAGGAGCAACATCTGTCCCCAGACAGCCACTTTGACTTTAACAGTGCTTCTTTCTCTTATACATGTAGCGGTTACATGTACATGATTCTGTTTATTAATAGTAGCTGAAAACAGAAATGAAATAGCAGTTAACATGCATTAACGTGATGTTTTGACCTAGTTTCATTTGTTCACTACTTGACCATATCATTCAACTATATCATCACATGCACATTTACCGCAGTGACAACCTTTCTGATCTATACTGAAGACAACAGCAACAGCTGCTCTGTGTCTTTGCTTGTTTGGTCTGGTGTCTATTTTTACATTTCGGTCTGTTTACCTGTCTCTGTTGCAGTTTCAGTTTTCAACTGTCTGCTTGTAGCTGAGGAACTATGTTTTCATGCAACTCTCATACAAGATTAGAGGTCTGGATTTGGACTGGGTCATTGCAACACCTTCATTCTTTACTTTCTGTTGTAGATTTGCTGCTGAGTTGTGCTTGGGATCATTATCCTGTTAGATGACTCAGTTTGGGCGAGGCTTTAGCTGTCAGACAGGTGGCCTCACATTCGACTCTAGTATACTTTGGTACACAGCTCAAGGTCGACCCAAGGTAAGGTTCCCAGGTCATGTGCCTGCAACAAGCCCAACTCATCACCCCTCCACCACCGTGCTGACAGTTGATATGAGGTGTTTGTGGTAATATGCTGTGTTTAAGTTTAGCCAAACGTGGTGCCGTGCATTATGACCAAACATCTCCACTTTGATCTTTGTTCCAGATGTCTTGTGGTTTGTTGAGATGCAAGTTTGCAAAGCTGAGCCATGCTGCTATGCTCTTTGAAAAGAGGGGCTTGTTTTAAGGAAACCCTTCCAATCAAGCCATACTTGCTGTCTTTTTCTTTCATGAACTTTAACGTTTAGCATGATAATTGAGGCCTGTGGAGTCAGAGATGTAACACTTTTTGTCACAGACCTTTGGAGTGGATTTACTGGCAAGTCCACTCATGAGAACATAATGTATTAAAACACACCTGAATGCTCCAGACCAGCAAACTCCCCAAAATTCTGCTTTTATAAAGGCGCTCACACTTGCTGATGATCAATTGATCATGTCTATTTGATTAGCAGCATCTTGCTGCTATCTTTGACAATCATATAGAAGCAATAAGGGAGCGTTGAGTGTTTGTTAAAGAGATCATGAGACGGTGTAATAGGTCACGTGTGGGTTACACATTTGGTTGACAAGCAAAAACACCTCAGTTCAGTTCCAGGAGAAGGCACAGATCCCTTTGGGATTACATCAAGAAGAGCATCCCATGTAAAAGGCTGGCAAAACAAACCAGCAGAGCTATCCGCTGTGAGTAAAAGTGGCTGTTAGCGTTCATCTGAGACTTAAAAAAATCATTTTAAAAGGTGTAAATGGTTATTATGATAAATTATTATACCCTTATATCTAAAACCTTTGATGTGAAAGCCGCTGTAGAGTATAAACACTGTAAACAATGTGCTTTAGCACTAATGTTCTGATTAAAATTAAGACCTTCCAGTTTAGTCATTGGCTGAATGTTACTTGACAATTAGAAGCAGTAGCTTGTTGCACTTCCCTGTCTAGACACTTCTACCTTGACTCTACTTCTACTTGATACTTTTTCTCTTGTGGTTTGATGATTAGTGTGCCAAAGGATTGCATTCAGCATGTATCGTTTTCTTCTGGGTATAACGTTTTGATTTGTTTGGACATTGCTGCAGTTATGGACCAGAGGGCTTTGTGGTTTGCTCTGTTTCTGCCTCTGTCTTTGAGTTTTGACACTGAAGGTACTGTATGATTTATACACATCCAATCAGTTTTAAAGTCTTGTAGAATAACAAGCAGACTATAGTACTGATCTATTGTTCTTAAAGTGGTCTTTAACCCCTTTTTTCGAGACAGTCGGAGCAATTAAGCCAAAAAGATCTTCATCACATCTTCTTTAATTGCAGAGACAATCATGAGAACCATTAGGAGAAAAAAAGATGTCACTCCACTTTGCTCCAACTCTAGAGTGGATTACATTTCGATAGCGTGCACGATAAAGACAAAAGGGAACAGGGCAGAAGGCTGTCGTCTGCAGTATCAACATGGACGGGGCTTTGAGAACGAGTGCGACTCCAGGTTCAGGCTGGTAAAAGAAAACCGGGCCGTGTTTCTCCAAATGATCAATTTAACAGCAGAGGATAGTGGGAAGTACACCTGTGAGTGTTCACGTAGCGATGGGACAGATATTATCCATCTCCTTATCTCTGGGGAAGGTGTGTGTTTGCTTTGTTCTTTCTCTCATGCCTGTTTCTGTTTGCCTCCTGTGCTGATGTTCAAGTTGTGGGCAGACTGCTGTTGAATAAATCGGACCTGCATCACAGACTCATTCTTTTGAACCATGACTCAAATGAAAACTAATTGAGGGACATTAGCTCTAGTACTGATCCTAACATTAAAACTCGAGGTAATGTCTAAAGTCTGGTTTTACGGTGGTTTGTACTCTATTTTTCTACATTTTCTAACTTTTCTTTTGTGATTTATTCTAGAGGCTCACACTTCTCCAGTGAGGCAGCTGATGTCTGCCACTGTGATTTGTATATGTACTGGAATTGTCATTGTAGTTGGAATTGTCCTCGGATTTATCCTGAGACAAAATCATTGCAGGTGAAAATTTGTTACTCGTACTTTAAATGTAAGCAGTTTGTGTTTACAATACACCGAGAAAAGAACTGTAACTTAGAACAACTGGACAATCAGTAATCAAACATTTTTAGTTTTTTAGAGATTAGAGAGAACATTAGAGACTAATTTCAATCAAACTGTATGTAACTGAACCTGTAATAGATTTAGGTTTACCTCATCTGTTTCACTTAAGGGTTTTGCATCGCTCTAACTGTCACTTTTGTTCACAGATACCCTACAAGGAAAGAGCCACCCGGATCAATAGTAAGTGAATCCCCTTGTTGAAGGGGATGCAGACCACTTGAAAATCCTCACACTTAATTGGCAGCTGGCACCATGTGTACATGTTACTGCAGTAGTGCACTTGTTATTCAGAGAGAAGGTGTAACAAAAAAAAAGTTACACTTGGCATAAAGCGGTAAAACCTCACGAGTGCTGCTTAGATGATCAAACCAAAATGTATGACACTCTCAAACACATTGCCTGTGACAGTTATGCTGCCAGTTTTTAGAGCATAATGCTTTGGAGGAGCCCACTTAAGACAAACAAGGATGCACATCTTAGAGACACAGAGAACTGAGACTCAAAGGGATTTTTCTTTCCTTTCGGGGTCAGTAGTGAGAGAGAAATACCAGGGGGACTTTGGTAAAGTAAACAGCTCAGACTTTCAGTATGATTCAGGTTTCCTAACAACACTTGAAGTAGGCCATGAAACATTTTTTCCAGCTTAATTATGTGGAAACCTTTATGAGGGATTTATTTACCTTTAAAATGCTCGACATGCCGCAATTTGGCTTAAAGTCAGACACAAACCAGAGTGCAGAGCAGAACAAAAGCCAAGCTTTACTGTGAGGCTGGTGGTAATGTCCATAAAAATGCGACAAAAGGAGGAATCACCCAGATGTACAAAACTCCAGAAACTAACAGGGCATGAAGAGGCCAAGGAAAACTCATAAGGGACACAGCGAGGAAATCAATGGACAGTCAAGTACAAAATGAACAGAGACCAAGCACTCGGTAATTACAATAGAATAACGAGGGAATAAAAACTGTCCAAAACTTTAAGCACCAAAATATAAAGAAACCTAGGTTTGTCATTCAGGTCACTGACCCTAAACACTTGTTTTAATCTAAATCAAGCTTAACTTTTAGACCAAAATGATGTGGAGATGTTAAATCTGATAGTCACCTTAATACATAATAAATATAAAGCAAGCTCTTATTGGTTGTGCTGCAGTCTGTTCCCTGCAGCTCATGCCACCGAGATACTCGCTCAGCAAACACAAATGGGGTCACGGCTGCCTGCAGGTCAAAGGTGGCAGTCTTCAATTTGAATTTAAGCTGATGATACTCTTTGCAATCACTTCCCAAATCCCACCTTTATGCTAGCTTTAATCTAGCAAAAGTAGAAGAAAGTTGGGAAGCACCCAAGTTTGCTCATGTAACATCTGCTTGCAATGAAACTGGCTAAACCTCACAAAGAGAGGGTAAACCTCGGATGCAGCAGCACCATCACAGGTCTCCTGATCACAGCCCAAGTGCATAAGCTCATAGTGTAAACTATTATGTGACCTTTTGTTTTTTAAAGTGAGTCACTGGCTGGCAAATTTATATGGAAAGCTTGTTTATGAGCACAAAAACCCTACAGATTTTGTTGTTCTTACAGGGTAAAGTTGATCCTGATGCTACATACACAAGCCTTCACAGGCCGTCAGATGAGTTCTACCAGACTGTGCGATGTCAGTCTGATGCTGACAACAGCGGGGAGGCGACAGATACAGATACAGCCATCACTACGGTGACTGCCCAGCTGAAACAGGAAATAGAAAAAAGAAAGAGAGATCAAAGTATTCACATATATCAGAATATATCTTTTTAAGAAACAACAATTTATTTTCTGTTTTTTTCTTTTTGTTATAGATGTTTTCATATCTTCAGCTAGTTTTTTGTTAAAGGAAACATGAAAGAAAATCATAGAGCAAGCTTTATATCATTAAATCATATTATTTCTTTGCTATGTGCCTCTAGGTCCTCCACTTCACAGCAATAAGATATGGGACCTACTTTTAGCCTTTTATACATTCAAATTAAAAGCAACTGCTTTTAACTTTTGTACACTGCTGCGTGTGAGTTGTGTTGTTGTGACCAGTGTCAGATGTTACTCCCACACACATGCACGTGTTTACAAAAAAACAAAATCACCAAAAGTTGACCACAAACTAAATTGACCACAAACGTCTTATATGAAACTTAAATAAGAGGAGACATGAAACATTTTTGCATTCATGCACCTGAAAGTGAGAACTGAGAAGTTGAAGTTTACCAATCAGCCTTTGTGAAAAAGAGAGTTTCACAGGACTCCTCTGCACTCCTACGCACCATCATCAAATAGCTTGTGGAAACACCTCTAGCTGAAATAACTTGAAGTAATCATTTTCTGTATCGGTCGTTTAAATCATAGCAGATTTTTACAGTGTTGCTTAAGTTCACTGATGTTTGGGGACTTTCTTTTAAGCTGTAAGGTCCCACCACTGCATTTAAGTTGAGCTGAGGTCTAGATTTGTGGTGTGCTTGGGATCATTTTCCTGTTGCGTGACCCAGTTAGGGCCAAGCTTTAACTGTTGTACAGACAGCCTCACATTTGACTGTAGAATACTTTGCTATACAGAAGAGTTCATGGTCGATTCAGTGACTGCAAAGTGCCAAGGTCCTGTGGCTGCAAAACAAGGGCAAAATATCACTCCTCCCACACCGTGCTTGACAGCTGGTGTGGGGTGTTTGTGCTGTTAAGTTTTGCAACTTTGCTACCAAAGTTGCGGGTGCGCTGCCATCTTCTTTTCACAGAGCAGAGGTTTTCTCCTGGCAACCTTTCCAAACAAGCCATACTTGTTCAGTCTTTTTCTAACTGTGCTGTCATGAACTTTAATATCTAACATGCTAACTGGATTTTTAAATTGTTTTGCACGGTCTGAACTTGAGGTGAACTTCCTGGGAAGATTGTGGCAGTGTGTCAGCACAAACCTGAATGCTCCAGACCTGAAAACTGTCAAAGCATCTGTTTTTATAGAAGTGCTCACACTTTAATTATTCAAGTGCATTTAATTAGCAGTACGTGACTACTAACCTCTCCCACAGAGAAAATAAGGGTGTGTTTAGTTTTTTCACAGTTCTGTGTAGAGTCCTGTGAAATTCACATGACTGTATATGAGACTTATAGGAACCGATGATGCATTTTAACAGGAAAGTAGAAGCAGTCAGGTTCACTTCTGTTTCAATCCACGTCACATCAGGTCATGTACAGGTTACTGTACCTTAATACAGAGTATTAAAAGAACATAGTAGCAGGTAGACTTTAGTTTAATCTCTTAGGCTCTATGGACGGATGGAGACGTGGATGGCTCATTCTTCTGCCGCTGTGTGTGTGCGCTGACAGCAGAGGTACGGTACTAAACCTATTTTACGATAGAAAAATCTACTCTTTGTACTGATGTTGCTAAAATGTTAATGTTAACTATTTCCTTTCCACTCAGTGACTCTCGTGAAAACCACTGGAAAAGGGCCAGACATCACTCCAGTGTGCACCAGTCAGAACTTGGCTATGGTTTCATTAGTGAAATGTTGGATCAGCACAGAGAGACACACAGGGGAAACCTGCTGCCTGCTATACAAACGAGAGCAGCTGTTAAAGTGTGACTGTGACTCCAGGTTCACGCTGATAAATGTGAATCGTACTGTATTTCTCCACCTGACCAGTTTAACAGCAGCAGACAGTGGCAACTACACCTGTGAATGCTCATATGAAAGAGAAACTCAGGTTTTAAGCCTTAATATCACAGTGGAATGTAAGTTTGTTTGGCCTTTTTTACATTTTTCAAGATAACGTTGATCGTCTCTGATATATTTTTTGCGTAAATTTTCAGTAGAGGACGACGCGTTTTCTGGCATGAAGTTCATGGCAACAGTCGTCATCATCTCTGCTGTTGCTACTCTCATCACTGCGGCTGGGATAACGTGTTGTGTCACCCTGAGGAGAAATCCTCCCAGGTGAAAGCTTTTTAACTTGTAAAATAACACTTCATGATTTGAAAATGTCAGATTTTTTTAGTTTCTTTGAAAGCAGCATGAAGAGATATCCACATTAGCAGGTTTTAAGGTATTTAATCGTAAACCTCTGAACTCTGATGTTTTTATTCTAACAGAGAAAACCAATCAGGACCATCTAACTTAACCAGATCTGAAACCCTGCAGACTTTGGTGAGTTTGACGTAGTTCTGTTTTAGAGTTCTCAAACTGTTTAGGGTCATGTGACAGCGTGTCTTTTTTTAAGTAGCAATGTAATTAAATACAATTAAATCCAAAATGTTGTTTAGGATGAAGTGGACCCCTATATGAGCCTTCAACACCCGACCAGTGATGTCTACCAAACTATCTCGTCAGGTCGCCCCCAGACTGATGCTAACTCCAGTCCAGCTAGCTGTGATGTCACAGTGATGTACATTAATACTCAGGGAATGGATGGAAAAGAGTTACATGCTGATTATGCAATCTATGAAACTATCAAGTGCTAAGTTGGAAATGATGATGATGAGATAGCCTTTATTTGTCAGCTGCAGTTGCCCACAACCGAGATGACAGACCTTGCCGACCGTACATACAATACACAAACATCACATTGGGGAGACAGGTCAGGCTAGGTAGCAAGGAAAAAAAAACATTGAAATGTGTAACACAAAAGGATAATCCAGAAATGCACAGATATCAACGCACCATAACACAATAAAACACAGACAAGCAACATGGGAGAGTGTTCCAGTGTGTACAGCTGATCTGGGTCCGCTGCAATCTTCGATTGCGCCTCCAGCTGATCCGCTGTCCACATCGGATGGGAGGTAAGCATGGGAGGAGGCGTTGGATTCGGGGGAGGGAGGGTGATAGTGAGGGCGTATCAGTATCAGTGTACATGTTTCGTGCGTGTGCATGTGTGTGTGTGTTTCCCGTGTTCAGCTGAGAGAAAGTGTCACCACGCCTGGTTAAGCGAAGGTCAGCAGTCTTTAGTGGACCCAGGTGGCCTTGAAAGAGGGACAAAGAGTGGGATAGCCG
>VUQG01031271.1:13760-39938 GCA_015106755.1 Etia nguti | reverse complement strand
TGCTCCAGGCTGCATGCCAAATATCCTTGGGCAAGATACTAACCCCATGTTTGCCTACTGGTGGTGGTCAGAGGGCCCGGTGGCGCCAGTGTCCGGCAGCCCCGCCTCTGTCAGTGCCAGTGCTACAATGTAGCTTGCCATCACCAGTGTGTGAATGACTGAATGTAGTGTAAAGCGCTTTGGGGTCCTTAGGGACTAAGTAAAGTGCTATACAAATACAGAAATTTCAACTTCTAGTCTATGAATTTGTAAGTTATCACCTGTGCCTAACTCTTTTCATAGACATTTCAATGAAACTAATGCAGAAAATATTGTGCAAAAAGTCAAATGACACCCAAAATTACCCCAGGAAAGACCACTGGACCCAAACAAAACCTATGACTGTGCTGTAAGTAGAATCTGAGCCTCTGGTCACCGTGTGTCAGGTCAGAATCTTGGCTGTGAATTAAAGTGATGCGTGAATCAAATAAACTGAACAAGGGAAATGTTTCTAGATTGGTTTTAATGTACAAAATTTGTGACAAACTGTATAAATGGGTATGGCACGTTGTGGCTTAGCTTACTCAAGTTCTGAATGACACTGACCAAACTGTACACATATTTTTGGAATATTAAGTGTTAAAAGGCAAACACTTGCATCATTAAAACAGTATTTCTACCCCTTAACGGCTTTAAACACAAAAAAACAAAAAGAACAAAACAAAGAAACAGTGTGAACTGCACTTTCCTCAGGTTAAAAATCTGTAAATTCCTGGTTCAATTGTATAAAAGCACAGAAACTTTAAATATAACATTCAATAAAAGCAGCAGATAAAAGCTCAGTGGAAAGTAACAAAAAGTCCCATTAATCTGCTCATTTGAAAATATGAAGCGAGAAGAGTGGTTCCTCCATCGTAACCATTGGGTGGGTTTTCAAAGTGTTCAAACAAACCAACAAACAAAATAAAACGACATTAAATCTCAGTTTTGGGGAATGCAGTTTGTTAAAACGGTCTTTGCATAGAAGCAGTGAAGATTGCAATCCTTCCAACACAGCAGCCACATTTTGTCCCGACAGACAGGCTGATAAGCACTAAGTAGCAAGGGGGGACTTTCGTTGATTCCTGCATCCCAGTCTCATGAGGCTTTGTCGGCATCTTAAACAACCCCCACCCCCAGTGTCAGTTTCACTCCTTTTAAACTCAGTGATCAACGAGGCATCACCAAAGCTCACACTTGTGATTTGGGTTCATGGGAGTGTCTGCTTTGCATCCAAAGTGCTCTGAGAATTCACGTGAATTTGACACTGTGCCGATGACCCTAAATCTCGGAGGACTGTGAGGATCTGTCATAACGCCCTCATGCGAGCTCTCAGGTGTCTTGACAGAGCACCATACCTGTGAGAGGAACAGAGATGAGAGACAAAAAGGATGAGTTATTTTTCTACCTAATCCTTCAGAGTTATTCAAAAAGTTGTTGACAATAATTTGCTCTGGTGCAAATTAAAATGACAACAGGTACATTTGAGAGGCAACAACAAGAGAAGCCCAAAAAGTTTGATTTGCCTCCCACTTCGATTTTTGGAGGGATTTTCAGTTCCACAGACTTGTATGTATTTTTCAACTTTCATATTTTATTCATCAAGATCCAGTTTGTTTATCAAGTGTTCCTTTATTTTTTTGAGCAGCATATCTTGACAGACTTTAAGATCAAAATCTCTCCAGTCAAACCTGTCCCCTCCCCCACCCATCTTATTTTCACAGCAGTGTTTTAGCATTGGTGTTTATTACAGAGCTTTACACTACAAAGGTTATAATAGGTCATGTTGTCTTCCTGCAGCCATGGTTTTGCGCACAAGCATACACAATCGAGATCTGTGACATACCAGCTTTCTTAAAGCCCGTCAGAAACAAACAAGAACAAGTGTGGCAAACTTGTGTATCCTTTGAGTGTGGTAAATGCGAAGCCTCCAGTGCACACACTGAGAACCAAGCCAAGATGGTAACCACAAAATGTTATTCTGAACAGTTTTACAGTTCAATACACATCTGGGGTGTGCTTTAAGGCCTTAAAGCAGAAGCAGCGTTGGTTGGGAGAGTGAAGAAAAGCGATACAAACCTGGGCAAACCCCACAAAAAACAGCTGATGGTTCGTCATTCCCAGTGCTGGCAGCGTGGCCTCCTCACCGTTCTTTTTAATCCAGTTCAAATAAGCCTTCAAAACAAAAAGAAAAAGAAGCACCTCTATTTACTTCTAGGGCATCACTTTTGCTTCTATATCATCTGCCTCACAGCTTATGACCTTTCATTACATGGAAAGAATGTGTGCATGTGAAGTAGTAACTAGAGGCTGACAAGGCCACTCATAACCACCTGTTGCATTTCCAGGCTTCACTGTAAACTAGACAACCTTTTTCCAATACAGATTAATGGATCTGACCCACAGCAGGCCTTAGAGATAAACTGCTACAGGGGCTTAATGGCAAATCTGTGCACTGCTCTTCTGACCTTGTAAGCATGCAATGTGTCAAAACTTTGTTATAACCCAAATACAGTCTTACACCAGCACTGCCTGCATTGCTCACAGAAAGCCCCTTTCTGCACATTTAAATATTTCAGGAGGTTTCAAGGTGAGCTGTGCTTCTCATCTGACAGACCTTGTAAGCAGCCTTGAGTCCACCGTTGTCAGCGATGTTTTCTCCCAGCGTTTGTCTTCCATTCAGAGACTCTTGGTTGATGCTGTAATTGCCATACTGCTCCACCATGCACTGGGTCTGCTTCTTGAAAGCTTCAACAGAAGAGTTCTTCCACCAAGGGCGTAGGTTTCCATCTTTATCATACTCCCTGCCTTTGAATACAAATATTATTAGTTTAGCTCAAGTTTAGGTCACTCTGAAATACGAATTAAGATTTTTACCTTGGTCATCAAACGCGTGAGTCAGCTCATGGCCCATGACAACTCCAATTCCACCAAAATTGAGAGCTCTACACAATAAAGAAAGAAAATTTAGCACGTGGAAAGACTGCAAGTTTGTTAAACAACCCTCTGAGTTTTAAGTCATTGACGATGATTTAAAGCCAAAACTGACATCTTTTGATCGCCTATGATATCGTCACCCATGATGACTCAGGCCTCAGAGGCTTAAATAATCTAGGTGCTGGTCTCAAGTGTGAGAAAGTTATATTTGTATTTCAAGTTAAGCTAAGTGGCTACTGGCTTTAAGTGAGCACAAAGTCTGAAAACAAGGGGAAAATTGTGTTTGGGTGGAATAGCTGTTAGCACTGTTGCCTCAAAGCAGGAGTTCTGGGTTTGAATCTCAGTAGTATATGAATGTCTGAGTAAATGTGACTTGCAGTATAAAGTGCTTTATAAATACTCGTCCAGTCCATTTTTTGTCAGCCAAATATAAATGCCTTTCACAGCAAACTCATAGATACAACATGGAGGACATACTTAGGCCAAGAGTGACTGTAGAATGGAACTTGCAGGATTCCTGCAGGCAGAACCATCTCATTTTTTGTTGGGTTGTAATAGGCATTTACTGTTGGAGGGGTCATGCTCCACCTGCAAAACAAGACACAAGAATGCACCTCATGAGATCAACATCAAGTTCCTGTTCCCACACAGACTTCAGATCAGTTTGAAACGAATGGGAACCTTAATCTAACCCCTCCTCCATAGCTCAATTGGAGACAATGTTGGTTCTGCTACGTCAGTACAATGCACACACACGCCAATAGAAATTCACTCCCATCAGCGTGTGCTACCTCCTCTGCGAGAAGGGTGGTGGGAAAGAGGGTTAAAACTGAGCAACTCACTGGTTTCGGTTGGGAGGTTTCCTCAGCTGGTCTGCAGTCACCCTGCCTGAGAAGTTGTAGTACTGCATAACATTCTGGAAGTAAAGGCCTGACACCACAGCAAACTGAAAGAGGAATCAAAGTAACAGAAAATAAAGTTCAGCATTTTAAGGAGGCAAAAAAGACCATGACAAACAAAAGTGAGACGTTAGGACAGGTAATCCACGTTTGCATTTACCTACATCATTGAACACTTTATCCAGTTTTGTGGCATTCATGATGAATTCAGGATACCCGACCATGTTGTATATTGCATCGGCCTGTGAAAGATGACGATTTGTAAGAGACACATTTTCACAGCAGATGGCAGTGCAGCATTTCTCTGCCACTTCTACACAGAAAACAGTTTATGCACATATGTCACCATAAAGCATCAGTGGGACGCTGTATACCCACTTTTTCTTTTGCTGCCGTTTTTGTTTCTGTGTCCATCCAGCTCACATACGTCAAGCCATCCTCAAATGCCTGCTTAATTTCTGTAACCATATTTTCAGCCTGAAGCACAGGAAGACAAAGACGTCAAAATCGATCTCTCGCGGATGCTATTTTGAAGGAAGAACCTTGAAACACTTACAATGGCTTTGCTGTCCTCAGCAAAGGTGGCTTTGACAAACATAGCTCCAAGAGCAAAGCCCAAGGCACTGTCTGTGTCGCTGACGCAGAGCTTCCAGCGTGGAGTGCAGCTCTGCAAAAAAACCCAAGACATGTTAAAAAAAACAATGCACCCTTCACTGTCTGTTAGGTGTCATTTGCCTTATGGGTTTTTTTTAGGCTGCCATATTTTTCTTGCTTCAAATTGGTCACCTCCTAGATTTCCCAAGTCACACATGACTAATCCTCATAAGTTTTAACTTGCTGCATTTAAATTGCCCAGAACCCTGAATGTGATAAAACAATCTTAATGGCTAGAAATAAATTCACCAATTTTGAAGTAGAAGTCTATATGCTGCTTACTGCATTCCTGCTGTTACAATATATATTTAAGATGTAACACTACTATTTTTTGAGCAATTTTATGAAGGATGCCAAGACCTCATCTATGATAGAAAGTGGACCATATACTTGATAAATTGCTTTGTCTATGACCTTTGTGCTGTTATTTTAAGCAAATTTTAAATGCCATCTCTCCAGGCTCAGCGATTGTATATAGCTCACAGCACTCTACATGCCACCACCGAGTGGTTATGTTTATGTCATTTTCCCCTAAATCTGAAAATACACTTTAAAACAAACTCCAGTTATTCAAATTAAATTTTTCTCATAACTGTTTTTAAAGATTTTGCTTGTATCTCTAGACTGACATGATATGTTTATCTTCAGGTGAAAATGACAGAGATGTAAGCAAAAAGGACGGGAGTGTTCAGAGCAAGAAAAGCTTCAAAATCCGCTCGGCATGCAGATGGAAAATGAGATGTGGAACAGAAACACAAAGACGCACACAGAGTATTGGTTTGTTATTTCAGCTTGACCCCAGTGGATAATGAGACAGAGGGAACAGGATCTTCCTCAGATAAGGGATGAAGTCACTGGAGTATTCACAGTCAAATAGGAGGAAGCACAACTTCATGAATGGTCAGCTCAATCTACACATACAACCCTGTTAATGTCCCCTCTCTGTAAAGTTTTATTTTTGTTTCTAAAAATAAAAATAAAATATTTAGTGTAGTTGTGTTTAGTAGAGCAAATCATTTGGGTTTATTTACTGTAAAAATATATTCATATCAACCTTTGCTCTTCAGAAAGTTGAAATTGTTAAGTGCTCTTTGTATGTCAGCCTTTTTTTTTTTAATTATAGGAAAGTAGTGTGAATACTTTGCATTCACAAGACTGCAGATTATCTGTACTCTTTCTGGGGAGGTGTGACGTCATTTACTGCCACTGTATTTATGTAGCAGCCAAACTCAAGACCTGGACAGTTTAACTCAGAGCTCTCTACAGAGTTCAACATAATGAGCGAGGTGAGAAAACATGCTGTCATTTTTGTGAATGCACCCTTTGATCTGAATTTAAATGTCACAAGACTGTATGCTTACATTATGTCACTGAGCAAACTCTTAAAGCAGGAATTACTCAACAAGCTGTCATTTCTGAATCAACCCAGAAACTTTCAAATGCAAGTAAAAACAAAAAGGATGCAGTTTGGAGTTGAGGAGTGTTTTCAGAACAGGAAACTGCAGATTCCTATTACTGTGTCTGCATTTTATGAAATGAAAACTTTTTACATATTCATTTTATTAAACATTTTCTTACTGCTGCCCCTTGTTTCTAAGAAGGTGCTTATGTTTCTACAAGTGCATATTTAATCCATTTATAATGCAAGTTTGAGCCTTCAGCTATTAGACTCCTCCTGTGGAACCAGCTTCCAGTTTGGATTCTGAAGACAGACACCCTCTCTACTTTCAGATTAGACTCGAGGCTTTTTGATAAAGCTTGCAGTTAGGGCTGGATCAGGTGACCTCGAACCATCTCCTAGCTATGCTGCTATAGGCTCACACCACTGAGAGACTTCCCCATTATGCACTGAAGACCCCCGTCTGCACTCCCTATGCCTTTAACCTTTGTCTTCCTCTCCTGTAGTCTGGTGGCTTTTTAGGTTCTTCCTCCCCACTGCTGCCAAATGGTTGCATATAGGGGGCTGTCTAATTGCTAGAGTTTATATTGTAAAGACTGTACAACAAACTGCCTTCTGATTACTGACGTGAAGTTGTGCTATCCATTTTTAACCACTTATCCTACTTGGGATCACAAAAGGTTAGAACCTATCCCTACAGAAACGGCATTATAGAAATAAATGCAAATTGATCTGGAGAAGATTTAAAGATTTTTTTTAATATTAACACCAGTTAAAGCTGGTTTGACATGTTTTTATATCCGATTTAATTGACAGTGCCCAGATGCATTTCAATGTGGACATAGAGTGTTGAGATAACTGGGAAGACATCGATTATAGTGACAAGGCCTAGAGCTTCATCCCTTACCTTCTTGGTTCCATACATGACCTCAAGGAAACGCTGCTCTGCATCCTGGAACTTTTGATCTAAAATTGAGGCCATCTTTCTCACTACTTTCATCATCATGTAGTTGTTGAGAAGGCTTAAAAAAAAAAAAAAAAAGATATAAAATATCTGTTTAATTGAAGAAGGCGCAATTCACATTAATAAATCCAAGCAGTTGGGTCTTATCATGTAAATGTACAAGATTTATCGTAGACAGTTGATCTCCTCTGCTCCATTTTATTTATTTTACTGCACAATAAATCTAAGTGAACAGATATTTACATAGCTGTGTTTACATAGCGTTATGCAACCTGTCTTTGACACATTAAAGGAAAAATGATTAAGAGTTTCTTTGCATCTCACCTTTTATTTGTTTTATTTATGAGGTCAGAAACTTTCTGGAGGTATTCTTTGGCGTAAACCACCACTGGCTCTGATTCGTTAAGTGACACAGGAGCAAACATTTCTCTGAGGTATGCCATCCAGTCCACTGCTGGAGCCAGAGTCTGCAACACACAATACAAGTAACTGAGGCATAATGAGAAAAGTCTGAGCCTCTTTACAGTGATCTTAAAGATTCACATTCATGTTCATCACAGTGCAGCTGACATTTGAAGAAACGAGTTTAAGTACTGCAAACATTTGTTCTTCCCTTTGCCGATACCATAAAAACTGAGGCCTGCAGGAAGTTCAGCATACCGTGCCTATGTTTTATCTGACTTCACTCACCCCAAAATCTCCAAACAGCAGTCACACAAATGTTCTCAGTAAACCACAGCATTTCCTCATCTAGCTATGAGGTATCACATGCAAACGTACACTGTGCAGCATAAAGCCAGCCACAAATAGAACAAAGACATAGCTTAAAAATAAGAAACCTATAATATTAGGAAAAATATGAAACACTTACTCCAAGCTTAAAGCAACAGAATCACTCACACGAACCAGTATTGTTGTTACACAAGAGTGCTGTACAAATGTTTCTTGTAGCAATCCACATCTCAAGATGACACTCACTTGGGAAAGGCTTTACACAATCTCTAACAAAGACACGGCCTTGGTATCTGCACACTGAGCACCACAGGATCTTTTAGAAAGAATGCAATGCCATTTTCCAAGAGGAGCAGCCAACACCGTTTAAGAGTACCAACTGCTCAGCTCAAACATATCCTGCTGCGGGGCCTGTTAGGTCTGCAGTAAGAACTGAGACAGCTTTGGAACCCCAGAAACATGTGGTTAAACCTGAAGTTAGAAGAAGAGATCTCTGGAGACACTCACTGTCAGGTCCTTGGCCTCCATCTTATGGTAAATGAGCTCCTCATCTCTTCTCTCCTCCTGAGGGACCGTGATGTTGGCCAGAGTGGTTTCAAAGTCTACAACTTCCTCCATCATGGCCCGAGAACTTTCCTTTGTGCCACCCAGAAGAACTCCCAACTCCACTAGAAAGTTGAGGTATGCTGTCAGAAACTATAAAGAAAGGCAGCACACTGAGGCAGGGTTGTATGGAGAAAATGTTTGAATGCATTATAAACTTAAATTAGGAAAAAATTCAAACTATGGAACCACATGCTACTACGCAGAGTTTATCCCCCGAGGCCAAAATAGGAATATTAAATATTTGACATGCTTTTGTAACAAGGCAACGAGGCTCAGGGTGTGTTTAAATTACTGTGCACCCTTGCATGCACACTTTCATAACTAAAACCACTCTAACACTGTAGACAATACCTTTTCATTTGCAGTTTTGTTGAGGTAGTAATCACGTGAAGGTAGTCCCAGGCTGGTCTGATCCACCTAGTGTTAAGAGAAACAGCCTATGACTCTGTTCACCCTCTGTTTAAGCTCAAAATCAGCCCTTTTGTTTTCATTTGGCAAGTTTCTGCATTAGCCTGCATGCTGGAGTTGCCAGCATGCAGGCTAACGCAGAAACTTGCCAGATATCCTACTTTTTCTATTTGTCATAGTCTTGTGACACCCTACAAAAGGAATGAATTCCTTTGAAAGCAGACTGACTCTTATACTGTAGTAATAACAAAGGGATTGGTCCAAGAATAACAGATAAAACCTGTCTTCAGGGAAGCTGTTAAAAAAAATGTTTCTGTTGGAGGAGATTTTATATAAATCTGCAGGAAGTGCCTTTAGAGATAGTTTTCGATAAATTAGTAAAATTTGGACAGATGAAGCCAATGAAATCCTTTAACTTCTGTTCTTCTCACCTGGATGATGTTAGTACTGGAGTTTTTGGAGTCTGTGCTGACAAACACAGTGAAGAAAGGAGAAGTACGAAAGCTGGAAGACACTGTTCGCAGAACTTTTTGGAAGTTGTCCTTGTCCCAATTTTTAGTCAAACCCCATCCTCCGATCTGGAACGGACAGGAATTAAGCAAACATTCAGAAACTAATGGAGACAAGAAAATCAATTCTTTTATTAAAAGGGATAAAAATTATTTCTTTTAAAGTTTGATAAATAACCATACCTGGTCAATTAGTTGCTGGAGCGGCTTAGCTCCCAATTCCTCAATCTTGGCTTCATTCATGCAGGCCTGATAGTATCGCTGGGCCTTTTCTTCAGCCTCACTTAAACCTTTCATTGTTGTGTTTTCTGCCCAAATACAATGAAATCACACCAATGAAAAACAAGCTAAAAATATGGGGGTAAAGGTAGCTAAAAACACTAAACTGCATTCAAATAAAGGATCTTTACCTAATAATTGCTTCATTACAAGCATGTTGTGTTCCCACAGGTTGCTGAAAGAACCCCAGCGGGACTTGCCCTCATATAGTGGGTTGTTTTTTATCCAGCCCCCACAAGCAAAGTTATAGAAGTCCTGGCAGGGATCAACGGATCGGTCCATGGCTCCCAGAACCGCACTGGCCACAGTAATGCATGGCTCTGTTAGGCACAAGCCTGGGTGTGCTGTTGCAAAAAACAAACAAACAAAAAAAACCAACAGTTTTTAAAGCATGTTAAATTCATGGATAATTCACTTTCAGCATTATCAGCTAGTGGGAAACAACCAAAATGGATAATTTGAAAATAATTCATTGTGGGATCAGAAAACCAGGGTTTTCTGACCATCTGGAATCCATCATCTTAGGAGAACAAATATATACAACCTGAAGGGACTGCGTATTGCAACATTCTTTAGAAATAATTAGCTGAAAATGTGATACGTGGCAGGTCTTTCTGAGAAAGCAGAATGTTCCACTAATTAACAATTGTTAATCAAAGTGTCTGACTAATAGGTGAACAATACATTAACATAAAAGGACAGAAGACTCAGGATTACTTCACCAATTGTTTCAAGAGTCAAGTACAGCTGAATCCCTTTTATACACTTTGCACTTTCCCGTACAGTATATATGTGTTAGTTCTCTAGAAAAATAAAGAGGAAGCAAGCAGAGCACTGAGGCTTATAGATTCTCGGTTCTAAACATTAAAGCTATTGAACAGAAACCTCTTTAGCAAGCTTTCAGCATTTACAGAAGTGTAAGCAGTGAATACCTCTACTACAAAACTTCCTGTAAGACCTTCAGCTTGTCCATATAAGGTATGAGTCGGAGATGGAGACATTTATGTGCCGTGATGAGGTTAGTACCCTTAGGAGGTTTCATCCTTGTTCCTTTTATTATTTCAAAGTGTGATCTGACTTGTGGTGCTGAATTGGAGGAAGTGGTATTACGTTTCCCATGGTAAATTTAGGGAAGCTACCATTGATGAGACGCCGCCAGGATGTCAATACAATTCCATAAGCCCCTTTTTCCATGATGAAAAAGGCCAAGGGAGAGAGCTAGGGCTGTTTTTAAGCATCTAACAATTACATTTCTACCTTAGACTTTTTTAAAAACATCTTTCACATACAAGAAACTAATCATCGCTACTAGCCAAAAAATAAAATTAATGAACCTTTAACCTTTAAAACCTGGAGGCAGGGATATTCAATGGCTGCGAGCAAAACAAAACCTGGTGTCATTTTTAGAAAGGCGTCATGTCTCTTTGATCAAGCAATGAGGAGGCCAACTGGTACTACTGTAATAAAAATGGGTGTAGCATTCTTGTGCATCACTTCCGTTTCATGTCTTGCAGAGGTGACGTTCGAAACACTTTTGTGACAGCGGTGGTCAGCATTGTCACTTCAAAGCAAGAATATCCTGGGTTTGGGTCTGGGGCTTCTCGATGCAGTTTCCATGTTTTCCCAGTGTCTGCATGGGTTTTTGCTAGATACTAAAGCTTCTTCCCACAATTCAGAGGGTTAGGTGATTTTACAGTAAACTGGCTGCAGAAATAAATGTGAGCATGAACAATTGTCCAGGTGTTAACCCTGCAATAGCCCGAGACCTGTCCAGGGGTCTCCCAATCCACCTCACGACCCTGAATTGGGAAAGGGAATAAAAATGCATGAATGGGGTAGCGCTTGTATGTTTTGCTAGATTTTCTTGAGTCTTGCTCTGGGTTTGTAGACACAAGGTCACCCTTTGCATTTCTACATTGCAAAAGCATGTCTAATACATCAAGCACGAACTTGTCAATTGGCCTCAACTTTCAAGGGATCAAGCAGGGTCACCTTTGAGCCATCTATATATTTGTAAGTGTAGATGTTACATTTCTAAAAATTCTCCAACAATAATTTGTCTACTTCACCTACAACTTTCACAGGACATGGTTGATGTGGCAAGGAGAAAGGAAAGCTGTGTGGGGTCATTTATGAAATTTGTAAATACAGGCACTGGGCTTCTTTCAATGTAATTTTCTAATTCTATTTTTTTGTTGTTGTTGTTAGAAATAAACTCATTTTGACAGTTAAATTTTCAGTAATCCAAATATTTTGATTGTTTCTGCATAATTTTCTTAGTTAATGGAAAAGTAGATTTTTAAAAACTTAAGTGTATCAGTTAATTACAGGCTAGGATTCTTTAAATTTTTTGTGTACTTCAGTAAAAACAAAATTAAATAAAAAAGATTTTAAAAAATCAAATCACTGAAAGATCAAAAATAATAGTATTAGAATCTTTGTTGTAGATAAAAGCACCATTATAGGTATAATGTGGGCTTTTCTATTGTTTAATCAGTCCATTTCACAGAAATCACAGGTGGTTCTTTTCGCTGTATGTCACTGAGGTGTAAATAAAACTTTGAACTCACTCTGTTTGTAGAAAACCCCGGTTGTGATGAGAGTTATGAACAGGCCCACTGACAGGACGCACACCAAACACATTAGCCTCCTCTCCGTCCGTGTCCTGCTCGGCCAACATGAGGAACGGCCACGCAGAAGACTCACCTGCACACATACACAAATCCTTTAAATGGCTTTTTTAAAATTCAAAGTCACAGACACTACTGCATGAATGACACACAATGAGAGCTTTACTTGTGAACAAAAACTGGAAAATATTGTGCATAGACAAAGTTTCTCAGGGATTTGATGACAGGTATGGTTTCACAGCACAATAGCTTCTCCATTAGTCTCCTCAGCTCTCATACATGGAAAAAGGTCAAGCATTCTTTCATTGTTTCCTCAGTAATAAAAGCACAGTTTACTTTTGGCCTAATATAAAACAAGACAACGTTGAACTTTATCTGCTGCTTTTGTGGTTCTCCTTTAACCTCCTAGGACCTGGCGTCCACATATGTGGACATCACATTTTGGGTTGTCTACACCAAAATACTACATTTTGCTCTACAAGGGCCTGATATCCACTTACGAGGACATTATACTGCCACTGTTTTATCGAAATTTAAAACGAATGGATCTAATTTTTCTCAGAAACAAAACAAAAAAAAAAATCTGGTAATTCTTTGTTTTTAAATCAGGTCCCAATCAGCCCAAATAGCAAAGAGAAATTAAAAATGCATGCCATGAAAGAGTTCGGGTCTTAGGAGGTTAAATGATGAGTCGGTAAATGAGTTTACCGATAACGATCTACTGAAAAATGGCTCAAAGATTTTATTTCTTCCAAGAGTCACTCAAATCCTTCAATGGACACATTAAGAACTCTGGTCAGTCTCAATCAGACTCCTATAAATAAATGGTGGCTTTTGTTCATTTCACACACTACATTCTGTGAAAGCCAGGTATGCCCAAACTATAAATACAGGGATCAGATTTGCTGCTAATTAGAAGACATTTTCACAAGTCAAATTAAAGTGTGTTCGAAGCGAAGGCGGCTTCTTAATCCCAGAGCCTTAGTGCATTAAGCAGGTTTGGAGCAGAGCTGTATTTCTGAGCATAACTGGGATAATCACTCCCAAGTCTTTTTCACCTGTAGTCTGCCACAGTCTTAGTAAGCTACATTTCATTTCACAAAAATAAAAAACCCACGCGTCATACTTGAATCTAGGCACAGTTTGAACACTGTTTCAATCCTGGTTAAATAAAGCACCTAAAGAATGAATGAACTGAAGGATGAACTCCACAAAGCAGTGTGTGTCTGCACTATATGGATGTGAACAGTACACCGTTTAACTTAAGGAATGAGGCCAAATGGTCTTTATCTGCAGTCTCAGTGAAATCCTTTATACATGTTGTGTTCTTTCATAAGCAGAAAACATACAAAGGATTTCACGCTTAAATGCTTCAGTGTCTGTGTGCAACTACTTCCTTGTGTGACAACTATTATAAAAAAATAAAGACGACAACTTCATCTCAATGGGGAGAAAAAAGCAACCAATTTCATTCTGTTTTTAAACTGAAGTCAATTTGTGGAATATTCTTGTGTTTTGTTCTCCTCTCAGACACAGGAGACAAATCATTTTTTAAATTATAAAAGTAACAATTAAATCCCCTTTTTCACATGATGACATTTGTCCAAACAGGAATATTTGGCGAATTGCACAAATGTTGTAAAATGATCTCAAAATGATGTCAACCAAATACATGAGTAGAAGAAAGGGCAGTAGCAACAGTATACTCTTACAGTCTGTTTTGATGATGGCTTTTTGCATTGTTTTTACTACAGAGAATAAAATTGAAGACTCCTTTTTAGTCAAACTTTCCAGGATGATTCTGTAAGGCTCCTGTAAAATACGAGTACATGCTGTTGGGAATTCTCTTATTTAGCTAGCTTTATTCATTATTTTTTGCCACACTGAAAGCCAAAGCAAAACAGTGGAGGTAAAGTTCAGATTTCAGTATTGTTTGCACCATAGACTGTTTTTAGTAATAGCACTGACAATTTTATTTTAAAGGGCTTTTATTTTGTCCCCACCAGGAATAAAAATAATTCGAAGGCAGCAAACTGCACCCAACTTGTATGAAAATGATACAGATGACAGCTATGCAGTTATCCATCAATTCATTCCTTCTCTAAACTGCTTATTGAACCAGTTTCAGTAGACTTACACCAGCTGATACTGGGTGAGAGCTGGGTGCACCCCGTCCATCACTGAGCAAAAACAAAACGTTGTCTCTGGACAGACCTGGAGGAAATCCACACAAGTGATGTGACCACAGTTTTCTTTTTCTGGTGACTTCAGAAGAAAAGGAAGAGTTTAAAGCCCACTGTCTTTTTTTTTATTTTTTTATTTTTTTAAACTCATTCATTAACAGTAATCCAGTGGATCCAAATTATGTTTGAGAACTACAGACACTGGGGAGGATATGTCCCAGCTCACTAGCAGTTAGGCCGTCTCTCAATCAACCGCCATGCAAATATACTCACTAATCTTCATAATCTTCTATTTCACGCACAGGCTCAGTTCAGAATGAGGCCTCTATTTAGAAGTTTTGGCCAGTGCAACATTACATGAAGACTTGAAATTCCTTCATAAATCAGAATAGGAATATATTTCTAAGTGCTATATATCTTAAAGTTATGGACAGACATGTTAAACTAATACTACTGCTGGAGTGATTTTGACAGCTTTTATTGAACCACTAAATGAGGACCGCTTACCACATGCTCTGGTTCAAAAAACATCTAATCATAAGCCTAAGTTGCTGTTGGTTCATCTGTAATTGAAATTTAGAAAATATGCCGTCTTACACCAGGTGCAAAACCTCAACAGTTACACACTTACCCACATCTTTCATAATAATCTAGTACCAGCACCAGCCTGTTTCTTATTTTTAGCCCAAGGTATTTGCGTTCTTACCTGCATGGGAGCTGATGGGTAGATATCGTCACTGGTGGAGTCCACCAGGTCCTCCTCGTCCAGGGTGGCTCGCCTGTATGTGGACATCTGAAAAGTCAAATTAAGAAAAGATTCTCTCAGCGCTTCCATGTTGCTTCACGCATCTAATAACATCCCCTCTAACGTGAGAGTGAGTTTTTGTGTGCGGCGTCTATTCCTCAGGAATCTAAGGCAGAGTAGGGTTTCCCTCTAAAATCCATCAGGAGGAAACAAATCTATCCGGTTTTACTTCTTTCACTCACACAGCAAAACTGCTTGGGGGGCAAAAAAATGGAACAAAAAAAACAAAAAAACAACACATGTTGCTCTGCCTTTCAAAGCACTTTTCTGCTCCCTGCAGTTCTGTCAACACCTCTAAACGCCCCCATGGCTTCAGGCAGAGAGACCCTGCAGCAAACTTCACAACAGTAGGAAAACCTCCTCCTCCTGAAAGTACGATCTCCTTGCGTTTCTCCTCTCCCTCTCTTCCTGAGCAAAGTTTTGGTAGACTTCCTTTTCAGCACGGTCTATGCAAACACGGCAACAAAGAAGCCGGAATTACTGAAAAACGGGAAGCAGCTCTGACTTCAGCAATTTACATGACTGAGACTGAGTGTATGGTAGTGATTGTGTGAGTGTGTGCGTCTATGTGAGTGTGTGTGAAAGCACATTCTCAAATGTGGTTTCACTTAGATTTGGGGAGGCAAGTACGCAGTTGTAGTTCACGCCCTTTGTCTTTTCTATAGGACACAATGGACTGGGAGGAGGAGCATAGAAAAAACAAAACAGCCTACTACAGACATAGTCAGTTTCTTTTGCAATTGTTACCTGAAGGTCATAATAGCCGTTTCTCATGTTTAATCTCTCACCCAAAAGGGGCACAAACATGAAAAGCAATTTTAAAAAAGAAACCATCCAGAAGGGAAGCTGCTGGGGAGAGTGATTATCTGATTGGGGACAGGTGTGGTGGAAAATTGGAGGGAAACGTAAGAAAGACCAGAAGCAAAGCTAACAGGAATGAACACGCTCCAAGGATTACAAAATAAATCAGTAAGTGACAGAACAGAAATCCTGTACCATGACATGTGAGTGGAACCTGTCACCGCTAACTTAAACACATAGTTATAAGACAAAGAATATCTACAGCTGACCAGCAGCAGTAATTCCTTCTTTGGACAAGTATCTGTACAAAATAAATGAAAATGTGTCATGGCTCTATTTATCAAAGCATAATGTCTGGCTGATTTAAGTAGGTAAGTGACACATACACCAATAATGCACAACCACACTAACTTTCCATTATAAAAAGAAAAATAACTTGAAAGGTAATGCAATACTAATAATATTTCATAATAATTAATAGAAATAGCACTTCAAAGTTTCCTTCATGAGCTGGAGTGGGAATCTGGTCACCGAATGACAAAGAAGTTTAACCCTATTAGCTGAGGCCTGCACATGGACCCATTGGTTTAACAGACAACACATCATATTCCGAATCCTTTAAATCTGCTGAAGAAGCTTCAAAGATTTCATCAAGCAGTTGCTTTATGTTTGACCGGTGATGATGGGAGGGAGAGCAGTATAGTTCTCATAGCACTGTGTGTAGCAGGTAGTGGGTTTGAGTCTGCTGCCCAGCTGGAGCACATGTTCTTCCTGTGACTGCCTCTCTGGGTACTCTAACACATACATGCTAGCTTAACTATTGATCCTAAGTTGGCCGTGGTTGTGAATGTGAGCGTGCATGATTGTCTGTTTCTCCAAATGACTGGCAAACAGCTAAGACTCTGAACTGAATAAGCAAGAAATTGGATGAATGGTGATGCTTTTATGACCAAAAGAATACGATCATGAATGTGAGCAGGGGAAATTAGCTTTCTCTGAAGGGTGTCTAGGCTAAAACTCAGCATGATTTACTACTGCGCTGAATTCTCACTGAGGGGTGATGTCATTTTTTGCATTTATACATGTGTATTGATCTGTGTGTATTGCTCTACCAGCAGTTTTTGTTTGGATCTGAAACTTCGGTAATAGTTACTTTTACTTAAATGGAGGAAGGCTGAGTTGATACATGTGTTTTTATGACTGAAAATGAGAAAATGCCTACACATGCAGAATACTAGCTATTTTATTAGCATAATTGTAAGCAAGAGACAGTTACAACTTTTGTTACAGAGAGGTATCATCCCTGTGTTAATCAATATACTGAGGTTATACCATATAATGCTACCAAACAGCCCTATCACAGCTGTTGTGGTCTGTGTTGCAGAAACACGTAGTTATATTGCTGTGAAGGTGCACGTCATTCTGTGGTGCAGGGTACAGATTTAAACCATAGCTGTCTATCCTTCCATTTTTCACTGCTCATCTAGGTTGGGTTCACAGGGGTAGCAATTTAAGCAGAGATGGCCAGAACACCCTCTCCCCAGCCACCTCCTCTTCCAGGGGGACACCAATCAAGCCTGGTGGGAGGGCTCCTCCTGGTAGAACATGCACAAATGGGGATATGGAATATCAGTTAAATCCTACATAAGTTAAATCCTACATTGTCAACAAAACTGGATACACAATGGATGGACATAACGAAACTTTCATTAATGGCTTATATAGTGTTTAGGTTTTATTTAGTTTTTAAGATTTATCTCTTGTATATTTTCTTAGAAAGCACTACTTTCTCATGTCTCCCGTATTTCCTTTTTCTTCACTCTGTGTCACTAACACTCACTTCCTCTTTTTGATTGGTTATATGTGTCTTTGTGTGTCTCTGGTTGCTATGCCACTTTTGTGATTCCCTGCCCCACCCTCTTTAGGTTTACCTGTCTTCGTTTATTTTCACCTGTGCCCATCAGCCCTGTGTGTATATACTCCTGTCTCGTCCCGTGTCACTGGTTAGGCTGTCTGCTGTTTCACCTGTGGGTTTCCAGATTACTGTTGTGTTTGCACAAGCCTTTTGGACTTTGTTTAGACTTGTAATTCATTTTTTGGTTGTCAATGTTGCAGCTAAACCTGCCTCTTCAGTTCTAAATTTTTGTCCTTTTAATGATGTTTTAACAACTAAAAAACAAAAAACACTTTAGTGATGGTGTTTTAATTAAGCAAAATTTAAAACCCATCTGAGTTTATGAATGTGTTCATAGCAGCTGATTTCACAATAAACCTCAAATATTTGAATAACTGGACATCATTTTGGGGAAATATTAACCTACACACCACAATCTAGTTTCTTGCTTGCGATTCAAAGAGTCAATTTCCAAATGCTCTGATTATTCTCAAAGGCGATGTGCAATCCATTTTTAAGAGCTAATTTGAAACTTCCAAGCCTAAGGAGTTACTTCCTATCACTTACAATTCATAAACAGATCTTTTAGTACAGAGACTAACGTTACACAACTTTGTTTTCTAATACTCCCCATAGCCTGTTGCCTCAGTAATGAGGACAGGTTAAAAACAAAAAAACTGCAATAAATCTTGTGTGTACTGTTTCAGGGAGAGCTAGAGGAATTACTGGCTCCTATTGATAAAGCTTTTCAGGCGTTTCTGGTAACAGGAAAAGATCAGAGTGGCAAGGAAAGTGTTGGCTGGATTGCTGCTTTTATTAACAAACTGCGCCACCCAGGTCACATTACCATTAAGGACACTTTCAGCAGCTCTGACATTGAACTGCTAGCTGTGAGGTTACACACACATTACATGCTCTGGAAGTTTTTAAATGCCATCTTGGTTGTTGTTTACATCCTGCCTCTGCCAACCTGGCAACCACGTGTAAAGTCATCTACTCTGTTGCAGCAAGACTCCAGACTATGCATCACAAAAAGTTGTCTTACTTGTCTTACACAAGTAAGACTGTAGACTTTTGGTAGTAAATATAAATATCTGCAGTTCACTAGTAAACAGCTGAAGCACAAGAGCCCAGAGGTATACATCATTCTTATGCTACAGTTTCAACACTGTTAACAGGACAATGATTAACTTCAGCTGCCTGTCAGCTCGGTAAACGTTTCACCACAATGCAAAACGCCACAGGGGTAATATTAAAAACATTTTTGCCTCGAGTATTTTGATCATCAAGTATGTAATCAGACTCTAAAATAGCCCTTTTGTCCAATCTTAGTTTCTCTCCTTCTGGGCAGTTCATATGTTAGTCTCTTGACCAAAAAACAAACCAGCGACTGAAATACATGTTTACTTGATTAAGACTTTATTAGATTGTCTCATAAGCACAGCCAGTAGGACAGATCCTTTCTTTTAGTTCCCACTTGTCTCTCATAAACAAAAATTGATGTTCCTACCACAAAAATCCTAGAGAATTCCATGCAAACCAGGAGCACAGATTCCTGTGATTCCTACTAAATCTTGGTTTCTATTAGATGAGATTTATGAAATAAACCCCAATGGGAGGAGGGGAACAGCTGTCAGTTGAAGTTAAACTGAAAATTTGTTGAGAAAGCGTGTTGGATTTGTTGGTACTGCTGTTCTTGGTCGGCTGCTTAAAAAGTTGTACATAAATAGGCCGACTAAAAAAAGAAATAGTTACTGAAGCAGAAGAAAACTGAAAAAAAAAAACCAACCAAAAAAAACAAAAATTAAAAGGCTTTAATTCTGATCAGTAGTGTAAAACTTACTAGGGAACACATTGATACTAGCCAATAACTGTTTGGGGGCTTTTATTCTGAAAACCAACTACTGCTGTTGTTGTCCTCATAACTTCCTAGATCTAACTAGGGGCTTTATTTTAAAAACATATCAGGCTTACATTAAGAAGGAGAGTAGTTTCTTTAAACAAAAAACAAAAAACAAAAAAACTCAGTGTAAAGCATCTCTAACATCTGCTAACTAAATTTTTTAATTCTGAAAAGGTGACACTTTAAAGCATTCTGGTATATTGCTATAAATTTAACAGCTAAAGATACGGTCATACTGATACCTTTTTGTATTTAACTGGGGGCTTTTATTTTGAAAACTGGATATATTTTAAAGCATAGCGTTTCTGCGACAAACACTGCAGGATTGGTTGCATGCCAAAAAACAAACAAGGAAAAAGGACGATTCTACATACTTTGCAAAAACAATCACTGTGTTGGTGTGTTTATGAACTCCAATAAAGGGCTGGCAGCTGGCCTGCCGGGTCATACAATCAGCTTATGAAAAAATAGAAGACTAAAATGATGAGGGGAAAGTGGTAGGGTAGAATATGAGGGCACAGATACACTTTCAATTATATAAATGGTTTCGAATGGCCTATAGCTCAAAGCAAAAGGTCTAATGGGGACATTGACGTTTGACTTTGTCTTTTGACACACATACATTTTGGTCCATCAATATTTGACCTATAACTCATTAAAGGATTACAGCTGTTCCATTTAACAAAAAAAAAGTGGCTCACGAATTAGACAAAGTGACTTTAACTCAACAAAATTATATGCAAAAAAGAAAAACACCCCAGTTTAATCATGTAGTCTGCTTTGGATCACAGTGCAGGATAACAAAATGCAGTATTTACTGGCACTGACCATGTTGTTGCTGCACAGGCATTCCTGTGCACATTCACATTCACTGTTTCTGGAGACTTTCCTGGCAGCTAGAGTCTGTGCAGATGTGTACGCACAGATTGCCACACAGATTGACCCCTACTGAGCTGAATCACTACGTAGTGACAATACCACTTCCCCTTTCCTGTTAATGATATTTGGTGACCAATAAAGGCCTCTTTTATTTTCAGGAAATGTGAATTTTAATACTTGATGCAATACTAATATACACTCATACACAAAAACCTGAAAGTAAAAGTTATAAATTATAAATATGAACCTTAAGTCTCTCCATGTTTTTAGTTGAGTTGTTGAATAACATCAGTTAAGCCTGCAGTGTGCTCACAAGTTCCTGTTGATGCCCTTTCTTAAAGGAAGTCACGCTAAGTGATGAGTGGGAGGCATATGAAAACATAAAATGATGCAAATCTTACGCTAACAATCTGTGGTGAAGGTCAGTTGTGGACACTTTGTAGGAAATCCCTAATGGTGTCCCACAGGGCCCAAAGATGTCTTCCCCAAGTAAAGCCGACAATATGCGAGGTAAGTATCCTCCAATTCTTGGAAATGACGGGAGACTGTGGCCTCTGAGGGAGACTGTAAACCCCAACCATGCGTCAGTAATTCGTCACTGATCCTGCAAACCAGATGATTATTTGTAGCGCTCGGGCATTCTTCCAAGAATAACTTCAGTGTGTTTGTGTTTAGAATTGGGTGCTGCATGCGCTGTGGCGTGCAGAGTTTGACAGTTTATTAGCAAAGAGACAAATGAGAGAAGGACGAGAGGAAAAAGAAAATGTGTAAAAAATGTCGGCGGAAGGAGGGAGATGATGCAGTGCACCCATTCGGCACGGGAAGAAGTGTGGCCCGGTCAACCACTGTGGTAAGCCAGTGAGACGCTAGGTCTGGATGCAGCTGCAGACCACATAAGATCAGTAATTAATGACTACATGCTAGAAACAAGTTACAATATAAGCCTAGTATTCTGCGCAAGAGACACGTGTCTGTTGACTTCTGTTTATCAAATGTGAATCATGTTTTGCTGTATCATGTAGAGATGAATCTCAGAAGACTTTCAGCAAGAAGCAGGGAAAAGTGGGATTCTTTCCAAGCCTAAAGCTCTTTGTTAACCCATTGGTGTGAATCCAAAGTTCAGAAAAACATTCCAGGAATACCACACTGTCAAACATAAACACGACTAAACATCCTACTATAACAAGTACAAACTTTTTGATCCAGTCCAACATATTACCTGATGAGAAACTGGCTGCACACACTGCAGCTGCCTTTGGCTGTGTTTACTGGAGTACTGCGGCTCAGTGCTCACCCCTTCGACTTGTTAGCTGTGTTTTCGACCTGTGCCTAATATTCTGCATGTTTACGTAGCAAATGAAGCAAAAAAAATTAAACTAGGAATAATGACTGGTGCAGACGTTCCCACCAACCACTTAATCTTTTGTGTCCAGTCTCCTGTTTCTGCCTGAAGGCCGCTGATAAGACAAAATCGTCTCAGGCTGCAGCTCTTGATCCCTGATGTCAAAACAGCACTGGAAATTTCTTTTTTGTCACGTTTCCTTTGGGAAAAACACCCTGATAATGTGCCCCCTCCCAAAATAAATAAATAAATAAAATAAAACTACTTTCCCAGGCTTTCCCCAGCTCTGATTGTTAAACTACGCTGAGGAGCTTTATGAGAATCATAACACTTCAGGCCTATTTTTAGTGTTTTGTGTATGCCTCCTTTGACAAAATAAAGAGCTTGCATTTTCTCTCACATGGTTTTTAATATGCAGGTTTCAGCTCTGAAATTCTTCAGATTCCTGGTTAGTGTACGACTCCAACTCATTATTCTGTGTACTTTTCAGGTACTCTGACGTATGTGCAGTGATCAAATATCAGCGAGCCAGGTCTTGTTTCGCCATCATGCTGTGTGTCTGCTGCAAGTAACCAAAGTATTAAGTTCAGTCACCCTGACCCTGCATGCACACGAGTTAAACATGGTAGAATAATATTTGCTCAGATACATATAATATGGCCTATTGCTATATTTCAAAATAGTTCTCATATATGACTAAAGAGCTCCAAGCGGGACCTTTTTAGCATAAGGTCAGGATTAAAAGGAGTGGCACATGGAAGCTTGCACCAGCACAAACAGATAACAGCAGATTACCTGTTCCTGCTGTTGTTATGGCATCCTGCAGCACACTCCTGATCACACCTAGGTAATGAATAACTGAGTGAACCAAGCTCCCTAAGTGCAGCACCTCCAGAGCCTTGTAAACATCTTTAAAACAATCAATCACCCAGGCATGAAATTGTACAAATAGTTGCCTTCTGTGCCCGCAATCAACAGAGCAGTATTTCAAACAACCTAGATATTGATTTTAACTTGAGTTTGGACTGGTTAATTGCTTCATAAATTAGAAAGAAAAAAGCAGTGAAAAGCAGAAGTAGCCCTCAACAGAGAGGAAAAGGAAGTGGCAAAGAGTAAAAGGACATGAAAATCAGGAAACCCGATTGCTCCTTAAGCTGAGGTTAAGGTGATGCAGTCCATTTTTAGGAAGAAATTGCATTAAATTGTATGTAAGAACTTTAAACTTTTATTATGGTTGTGTTGGTCCCTAAACACCAGCACAAAACATTCTAGATAGTCTTTTAAAGATAGAATTCAGTATTTAGTTCTTTACTGTACACAAAGAGGGGGGAAGAGGCACAAAACAATCTTTTTTTTTTTGCCTCTATCCACAGTAAATTCTAACAAATTTAATCTCAAATACGCTGGTAGTAGCAGCTGTGGTCACTAAAATGTCACATATGCACAGGTCAGCGCAGACGGTTGAGCATGTTAAATGGTAGATGGAACGATAGGATGTTGAGTGTGACTCACTAAACGCACCCCTGGGTATTTATGAACACAGCTTTGATGACTCAAACCTAATGTGTGTCAAAGTTAGGAATGAAAACCAGAGAGGCTGCAAAAAAGACTATTATTGCAACATATTTGAATATGGCAGCAAAGCCCCAAGTCTCTATTGGAGCGTTACTGTCAAATTAAAACCCACAGCATGAAGTTAACCTAGAATAAGGCCACTAAACTCCATGCAAGGCTCTGTATACAGCCTGCTCTTTAGTTATATAGGAAGCACAACCACACGTTTGCATTAACATTTCCTTTAAAAACAGGGTTTTTTCCTTAATGTCCACAACCTCACAGTAGTTTGTAATAATCAGTCTCTCTTAGTGCATTACTGCGCCCAGTCCAGTTGTGTAATTACACTTTAATCAGTATCGCGTGTAGCCAGAGGACGTCTTACCGTGCTCTCCGTTGATCTGCCGCCACCGCCGTGACTCCGGTGCGCTTTCTGACCGTGGGACAGTGAGCGATCTTCAGCTAAAACAGCCAAAGAGCCTGCGCTTCATTGTCAAGATAATTCACGTCCCGCTGAAACTTTCCCCCACTACGCCTCTACCCCGGAAATCAACACATCCACGCCTAGAGGTTTCCGATAGAAGCACTCAAACTGAAATGAGAGGCGTCTGCAAGAAGCTGCTCTCTCAGTATAAAAACATCAAATTAGTCTTTAATCTTAAGGTTTAATAGTGACCTCTCAATTTCCCCCCGTATCCGAGTTGACACAGTAGCCTACATAGATTAGTAAAAGAGAAACACTAAGTAGTATTAGCCTGTATTAGCAAGTTAACCCAACATTAACTAAGCATTTTGGTTATGCTGAACTTGCCAGAGCAATGATATCAATTTAACTGGTGACAAATTAACTAAGCTCATGTAACAATGTATCAAAAGTTCAAAAAAGCACCAAAATTAATGCTTGTTCTTCTAGCGCCATTAACTTTAAAATCCCCATTCAAAAGTCTGAATTTTTAAAATTGATTTATTATTATTAGTAGTAAGTACTCCTGATATCAGCTTTACTCACCTTGAAGCACTTTGGTGAACAGTTCCAGCATTTTTTCCTCCCAGTAGTTCTCACATTGTATTTTACTTTAGAAAGTGATACATGTACATTATGTTGTATCAATGGTTAACATGCAGGGTTAAAATTTTACACATTATGCACAACATTGAACTTCTGAATATATGACATTTGACTGTTAACCGATATCTCTGTCCATTTTGAAGCCTTGGTAAACTGAAAAATACTTAAAAAATACACCAAGCATCCCCAGAACGAATGCTACTTAAGATAGGAAAGGGTATGAACTACATTAGGCTCTATGGCTTTTTATCTTTTATTCTATTTAATTTATTTTTTTAGCCTGACAGACCAGATCAGTGCTAACTAGGAAATGTGTTAAAAGAATGTAACTGCATATGATGATTGAGAAAGCAGGTCTAACAGCGACACCCAAAGGAGGTCACAGTAAAGAGCAAGAAGCATACATCCGAAATAAAACCACACAAGCTGAAATTGCAGTACTCCTTACCAACGACTTTAAACAGCACAAGAAGGTCCTGAGTTATAATAAAATAAAATGATAAGTGTTACTGATACTCCCTGAGCAGGTATTCCACTTTATTTGGGACTCCACAGCATTTGCACCTCATCACCCATCCCTATGTTCAACAGAGAAAGTCTCCATGAAGTCTCAAATATGGAGAGTTCTTTGGAATATGATTAAACAAAAGGAAGTGCATATACAATATAGTAAAATAATTATGTGCCTTTATTATGATGATATTACTATAATACCTCAATTTTTAAGAATAATAATTACATGAAGTGGTGGGTGAAGTGGGACACACGAAAGCCCAAAAAAGACACATGACTCAAAAAGAAATGTGCTCATCTGCAGATGCGCAACTGCTTAAACCAAAATATTACAAAACAGAAAATCAGCCGAAATAACGGTGAACACTCTTAGTGTACAAGAGCTGTCATACTTGTTTTTCAAATGCTAAAAATCTACCCTGCACAGTTTGTACATGCTTCTTAAAAATTTAGGATCACATCTCAGCACTAGTAACCCACAGTGTCCCACACAAACACACTGTTTGTCCCACACGTACTTCTTTAGGGATGTGGTCACTCTAGACTTAAAATAATTGCCCAGAATATACACATATATTTTGGTATCAAGTGTTGTACTTTGAACTCCATACCATATATTATTTAGCAAGTTTCAAAATAAATATAAATATGTTAATATAAGATTAACAGCATGCAACATTAAAGTGATATACACAGGAGTGAATCAGTAATTCTGGCAAAGGCGGTTCTCAAGTTAGAGTACTTGAAATTACATTTAAACATATTGAGATATATATATTATGATTATATTATGATTCCAAAACTTTGGTTATTAGGAAAGGGCCATGATTCCACAATTTCCGGGCTTTTTCGCAGTGCCACTTTTCACATAATGGGGCTGTATTAGGACTGCACACGAGCCTAAAAAATTGTGCCCATTGTTTTTTATGCCAGTTATCTATATTGAATTTATTTATGATTAAATTTTCAGATTTCCTGTAGACTGCTTTGTTGTCGGTCTCCCTGGAAACGCCCCTGATTGCTGCAGAAGTATGAATATTGAACGCTGTGATGGTGCCACTGTGCTCGGTTCTCGAAGCAACTCCAGGGTCGCCAGGCAGGCGGAGCTCTCGCTCCATTTACTCCCACGGCAGTAGCAGGGCATCGTTATTTCTAAGGGTGTTTTTTTTTTTTTTTTGTTTCCCCCCCCCCCCCCTGGGG
>VUQG01031270.1:0-12665 GCA_015106755.1 Etia nguti | reverse complement strand
TGAAGAATCTGGCATCATGGTGCCAGGACAACCACCTCCAGCTGAACGTTGGCAAGACCAAGGAGCTGGTGGTGGACTTCAGAAGGAGTCAGCACAGAGACTACAAGCCCATTATCATCAAAGGAGCTCCAGTGGAGAGGGTGCAGTCTTTCAAGTATCTCGGTGTCCACATCTCCTCAGACCTGACATGGTCTGCCCACATTCAGGTCCAGACCAAAAAGGCTAGGCAGCGCCTGTACCACCTACGACAACTGAGGAAGTTCAGGGTCTCTCCAAAGATCCTCAGGATTTTCTATACAGGCGCTGTGGAGAGCATCCTCGCACAGAACATCACATCCTGGTTTGGGAACAGCTGTGTTAAGGACCAAAAAGCTCTCCAGAGAGTGATCCGTACAGCAGAACGCTGCTGCGGGATTGCTCTCTCACCGCTTCAGGACACCTACACCAGGAGATGCTGGACTAGAGCAGCGCAGATATTGAAGGACCCGTCCCATCCTGGCAACAAACTGTTCCAACTTCTGCAATCCGGTAGAAGGTTCCGCACCATCCGGGCAAGGACAGAGAGACTCAAGAGGAGCTTCTATCCCCAAGCCATCCGGGCCCTAAACCATGGCCTTTATTGTCATGATACACAGTATAACAAGATTAAAAAATCTCGTTACCTAAAATATCCAATGACCTGTCCAACTGTCTTGGACAGACATGTAATATATGGTAGTTTTTGCTATAGAACGAGGTATAATTTACTGTGGAATAACGGTACTATGATTTCGTGAAACTTCTGAAAATAAAAACTGATATCTGTCAACCTGATCTACAGCCAGAGACTGCTATAGATTCTTATGTTGTCGCCTTACAAAAGAACTATTAAAAATTGAGATTTTCATCACAAATAAGTAGGATTCATGGTACTGCATTTGAGTCCCCCTTGTGTAGGTATTCGACTATGCAGAGGGAAAAATTTTGGGTATACAGATGTGCTTGCGTGCACTTCTCCAAAAAAACAAACAAAATAAACCAACAACAACGCTGAATGTTGACTGGTTGAAAGTTGGGCCTGAACAGGAAAGGGAGAGACAGCTGAGTTTATCAGAAACATAAAAAACACAGAAAGTGGTTGAAGTGGACAATTTTTTAAAATTACTTTTTAACACAGTTTCACTTTAGGTCTTTGTAAGTTAGGTCTACTCCTTGGCTGGTTGGAGGACCAACTAAATATAAAAGAAAAAAAAATCTTGATGGTGACGCCTGACAGGGACTGGATTGAAGCACTGAAGATTTTACATATCAAATACAAACACAAAAAGGCTACAAGTTTCCAGTTTTATAACAGTAGCATTCCTGATGAATATATTGTTGTCCTATTAATTTAATATTGTTTTGAATCTAAGTTTAAATTAAAGTGAGTCTTGCAACTTGGCTTTGTTTTGAGTCTATAAAAACATGGCAGAAGGGAGTGATAGCGATTTATTTCAGCTTTCTAAGAAGAATATTTTGAGTATATTGAAGAACAACAGAAGTTTTTGTAGATATATACAAAAAGAACAATTTGTTTCAACTTTTATTTGTGAACTCAGTGGGTGCACACTGTTTTTAAAAAGAGCCACAGAAACTGAAACTTTCACCGCATTTTGAAGCTGCTAAAACAAAAACTGTAAATTTAGGATGCTGTAACTGATTAAAATAACATTAATGCCCCTAATTGGCTTCACTCACTCTACGTGAATATATTTTCACATTGGCATGATGTTAAAAAAACATTTTTAATATAAATTATTGGATTATTCATTCGTACACATGTAGTCACATTACGCCAAGGGGAAGTAAGAAGCTTTTAATAAGAAAGCATTAGAAATTAGCTCTCAAAATATCTCCCCTTTACTTTCCTCCCCCATTTTTCTTCACTTAAAAAAAAAAAAAAAATCCACAGCCACCGGCGCCCATCCGCCCACCCTCTGACTCTCCCACTCGCTGCCTCTCCAGAGACTTCCCTATTATTCCTGAATCTGGGAGCTGTCTTTGCCCCAGGGAGCGATTAACAGCGCAGCTCCATCTCGTTCTTGAGCATTTCTTTCTCCCTCTTCCACTTGATGGTAATTGAAATTCAACAAGTCAAATTTTTATTTATAAATCACTCTTTTGAACAAAACAGGTTTGTCACACAGAGCCTGGCAGAGCTGTAGTGGACCTAATTACAGATACAAGCGGGAGATAAGAGCAGGAACAAACATATGACAGGTTTTTAGAAAAACTGACTGAAAAAAGATGGAGGTTTGACTGTGGTAGGTAAAAAAACAAAACATATAAGGTAAACAATGAAAGAGTTGGGCGAGTGTTGATATTATTAAAGACGCATTCATGCATTTGAAATTTATTTTTCATCTTTGAAGGTTTCTTAACATCTTAATAGCTCTTTTTCAGCGTATACAGTATGCTACATGGAAAATATTTATATAGTTATTATGCACAATACAGCAATTAAAATAAGAATTTAACCACTCACCCTCAAGTAGGAAGAACTGAGCTTGTCCTAGTGTCCCATCACGTTGTCGTGCCGACAGTCGATACACTACGGAGCCTGGTGTTGCGTCAGGACCAATAGCACCCAGGTAAGGTGAAGGAAACATCGCCCACTGCAGATCAGCCTGACTGGGCATGCTCAGAGTTAACCTGCACAGGTACCAGTCATCACCTGGAACAAACAAGAGAATAAACAAATATGACATTACTACCTGTAACTGACTTTAAAAACTCTCTGTTACTCAAGAATCCAAGGTAGCTCTACCATACAGTCATTAGAATTATGTAGCTGTCCTTCTGAAAGGCATGGTTGCATTTAGCCAACTTATTACTCCTCCTATGTACCTGCTGCACTCTCACTTGATAAAATAGTTAAACTTTTATAACACCATCAAGTTTGTGAATGTTACTTCTCTTGCAAAATCAAGAAGGAGGCAAAACTTACAATATAAGAGAATGGTTCTTGCTGGTATTTAAACTGATCTGTTTATTTATGTATTGTTAAATAACCCTATTCAAAACTACCTCTCACACAATGACGGCTAAAATAGGTGCAAGCCCCTCATGACCCTGAACTGGAAGAAAATGGGAAAAATGGGTGGATGGATGTATGAATGAATGGATAGAAAGAATCCTTTTTCAACTGAATACTAATCTTTATTGAGCCCAAAGGAAAATTCATAACACTTCTATAACCAAAAACGATAAATGTTTGAAAAATGTCCTCAGAAGACAACAGAATCTGATTTAGTCACTTGGCTAGTACTGTACATACATTTGGTTTATATTTGTTTTCCCTTTGATAGATGCAATTCAGTTTTGAAAAATAACCACTCTTTTTTAGCCTTTGGTTTATACCAACTGAAATATCTGGCTGTAGAACTACTAAGGGGACCAGCCAGTTTCTATATGTGTCTCTCAACTTGTTTTCCAAACACAGGACATCAAATAACTGCATATAAAATATCGCGTATCCCAAAAAATATAGACTGTAGTGTCCACAAAATGGCTTTGCATTGGAAAGTATACAGTATGTATTTCCAAGATTACAAACCCAAAATCAACATTGTTAGTAACACATTAACCATATGCTCATGGTTAATGTGTCTATGTTACATTATGTCTATGTCTATGTTAAATTTATCACGCATTTGCTTTTAGAAATGATGACATTTTATACTGTAATATACAGTACCAGTCAAAAGTTTCAATTGATAGTGATTTAATAGATGATTTTTGAGTCAATTTCTGTGCATATTTAAATGTTACCTAACAGTCTCTTAAAGCGCGTCTTTTAACTGTGTGTTTTGGTGGTTGTTTGAGTGCTGTAACTGCATGGCTGCTATTGTTGTCTCAGCTTTGAAGTGACGAAGCTTGTTAGCTAAGCCAGCTGCACTCGTTCAGACACTGGCTCAGCCAATGGGGACAAGGTGACATCTCTCTACTTCTGTCATTTTTTCCTCGTCTCTCATCATCACCTTGCTGCTCCAGAAGAGAACAGTGAAGGAGTGACAGGGAGGAAGAGAGAGAAGGAAGCAGTTCCTCCAAAATAAAACAACAGAACTTTCACAAGATCACAAAGACACGCAGCAGGAGCTCCCATTCACCCAGTCAAAAATACACGCACACACACACACACACACACGCATGCACACATGTTTTTCTGCATCCAAAAGTCAACTCTCTCTATATATTTTGTCATGTTGTCTGGTTCTGAGGAGGCATTTGTTTGGTTTGAAGGTGCTTTGGCGCTCGCCGTTGTTTTGGCTCTTGTGTCGTTTTGCAACAGCAAAGGAGACAACAGCCTGAACAAGAGAGGAAACTTCACTTCAGAGAGACCAAAGAATGAAAAAAAGAGATGAGGAGGTGGCAGAAGTGGAGGTGGAGGAGGGAAGGAGGTGAAAGCACAATGGTGTCTACCTTTGTTTCTGTCTTCTCTGAAGGTCTGTCAACAAACTGAACATGAGAGGGAGAGGGAAAAAGAGGAGGACAGGAAAAAGGAGGCAAATGAGACATAGGGACATGAAAGGAGACAAAGAATTAATAGAAAAAGAGGGAAGAGGAAAATGGGAGAAATGAACAATGGGGTGAAGCCAAAATAGGGAAAAATAAGGCATAAAATACAAACAAATGAGAACAAAGAGGGAATCAGGTGCGGATAGATGCAGAATGAACAGAAAAAACAATGAGGAGAGAGAAAATGTGCTCCATCTTAGAGTTATCCATCAAATTCAAGTACACGAACACATACTATTACACTCAGTGTGACTGGCACTGTCAGGGGATCCCATTATCTCTGAATCTGCATCACCAAGAAATGTCCGCAAATCAACAATATCCTCTATGTATTTAACTCTGTAGTTTGGGAATCGCATGTTTTTTTAGCTTCAGTAATCCAGTATTAGTTACCTGTACGTGGAAAAATAACACTAATAAAAAGCTGTTATTTCTATAATGATTAATATTCATTCTGTATATGCTGAACAAAAATTAATGCCCTTTCAGAGAACAGAGAGAACAACTTAATCTGAAAATAAAAATATACCCTATTCCAGGCCAAAGCATGGTGTGACTACGCTAAACACCCATAAATAAAGTCAGAAAATGAGCAAAACACTAACTAAAAAAAGTTAAGGAGATGAGGCTGAGGTGATAATGAGGACGAAATCTTCCAGCTTAGCGCTCCACTGTCTTCTCCAGCGTTAGCTGGCCTTGAGTCTTTAGTCAATGCATAAAATCCAGAATAATCAAATCTATTTCTGTCTGTTGTTTTACATATGCTGTGCTGTGGGCCGTGCATGAAAGCGAAATGAAATCTGTCCTATTATTATGATAAGCATCAACACGTTCAGATGCAGTGCCAGCGGTCAGCACATGTGTCAGCCCAGGCGAAAACTATAAAACCAACCTCACTGTATGGAAATACAACTCCGCAGGGGGGGGGTGGAGCAGACACAATGCCTCCTTTGTACCTCCAGGCTGATAAAAGGTCACTGACACTAGAATAATGGCATTTAATTAAAGCTGTGTTATGATATAATGCGCAGTCTCAGCAGGGTTACACTACAGCTCGTTTATCTGCGTCAGTGAGTGGAACACAAACAACAGCCCCTCCTACATAAGTAACACTTTTTATTGGAAAATTAAATTTTAAAAAGTATACTTTGTATATTATTTAGGACTCTACACAGATAAAGCAGATAAAGAGCATACTGGACTCTACAGGCATCAGAGAGTGTCCCTGTTAGATTAAAAGAGTTTTGCATTATGGGCACAGTGTAATATATTTTGATGGTAGCCCAATCAGTGAAAACAAAAGGACCAAAGGAGCCTCCAAACATCTTTGCTGCACACAAAGAACAGTGGACGAATCATCTGTCCAGCAGCCAAGACTATTACAGAATGTCACGACAAGGAGCTTAATAAGATCTGAAAAATACTGCCAGAGACAAGAGGCAGGAGAAGTGAATGTGGGACAAACAGAAAGAATTAACTACAGTGCTTTTGAAGGAATACATGCACGTGGAATATACTGCATGCTTTCATAAAAACATGGTTTTGTAGATTGGACCCTGACATCTGTTAAAACCGTATTTCGTCTCAACATACATCCTAAAATGTAAAATCTTAATGTAGTTGGATTTCAAAAATGTGACTTAAAAATGTTGGATTGCCTTATTATTAACAAGATGGATTGTGTGATAATTCGGTGACTGCAAACTGTACTTATCACAGTTCAGTTCCTCAGATGATGGTCTGTGTTTCAAAAATTGTATTTCTATTAAAATGTTTCAGAGGGAAACACATTTGTGACCACATTATATTTGGCATAGACGATGGGTTGTACCTGGCATACCACATGTCATTTCTTACATAAAGTATGTCTACTTTATGAGGCATTACAGTATTATTAAACTTTTTAGTCATTCTTGAGAGATGCTCATAGCATTGGCTTATGGTCGGGTGAAATTTTTGGTTTGTTTTAACGGAATACGAGTTCCCTTTACTTTCTAATGAATATTTACACAGTAGCACAGACAGGAATCAGCATGTGATACCAGCCTCTGGCATGACGGTCTAGCTCTCTGTATCCCCTCCATCTACCCCAACTATCACCTGCTGATTCTGATGCAATTTATAATTATTGTGCTTTATTCATTATAAAATACTTAATATAGTACTGGGACCCATCCACATCACTCTGAAAGGAGTTACTTGGCCACGGAAACCTACACATTGAGACTAATTAGGTTAATGCCAGACCAAGTTTGGAACTCTTATTGAGGCAGCAGAGCGTCTTTAATGCATTAAGCACCTCAGCTCTCAGTGACCCTGCCTCTAACCTTCTGTTGTCTCCCACTTCTTGACTGAGTTGGTGTGGCTCCTAAACACTTTCACTTTCCAATGAATGCACTTAGAGTTGATCTTGGAATGTCTAGAAGGGAAAAACACACAAACTACAAACTGATTTGTTGCCAAATTTGATTCCTAATTACAGTACCACCTAGAAATTCAGTGAGCTCTTTACAATGACGCATTCTTTCAAAGTGTTTGCAAAGGCAGACTGCGTGGGTAGCTTGATTTTATACACTTTGTCAGTGAGACTGAAAACATCTGATGAGCGGTATGGCCCAATACTTTTTGTACATATAACGTTTAATATAGTGACCAATTACCCTTCACCTAAATGTAATGGGAAAAACACTTAAATCATGTAAAACAAACAAACAAATGAGCAAACATAAAAAAACCCCATTGATTTTAATGATTTCTAGCACCATCCTCAGGGCAAACCAGTAGCAAAATGACATCTCTGTTGTTTTATGCTGCAGTGTAGCCATGAGCTACAATTGCAACAATTAAATTAACTTTTTTCAGGAAATGTTGCAACAACTTGCTCTATCCTGCCAAACTATTGCAATGAGTTTAGTAAAGTGGAGAACTCGCTTATATAGCTTTAGTCTAGCCTTGCTAGCACCCAAATGTGCTGAACAGCTCCTTGATGCGAATCACTGAACTTGGGAATCAATGAACACAAGCATGCACGCAAGCATGCATATAAATATGCAGAGGAATGTCCGGCTCAGGGCAGGAGTGGGCCTGGAGCAAAGAAGAGGAGTGGAAAATGAGGACGAGTTAAGAACCTGAACACTGAGCAGTCATTTTCACAAAGGAATAGATGTGTTCTTTCCCCTAAATATGTCATCTTTTTTGTATGTTTATCCAGATCCCAGTGTGACTTATATATAAAGCAAAGTTATGTCACTTTCTTTAAGTTTGCTTTTCTGTTATGTCAGTTACTGTGACATGACAAAAGGGGATTTTAGATGTATTTTAGTTTTTCTCGACTGTCTAACCTGTTAAGAACACATGAAGAAATGTTCTGCTAAGCGTTTCATCCATGACTTATTTTATTCTTCTGCTTCTACCCATAACCCCTTGTGTTTCGGGGTAATTCCTCATCACTGGTTAAATTAAAATTAAATTTTCATGTGCAATGAACTGCACCACAGTTTTTGTGTTAGAGGACTCAGTGAGTTACTTTACAGAGCAGTGGTCTGATATGATAAACTGTATATCTTAAGAACATGCTGCTGCTCTCATTGATGGACAGTCAAGTGAGGAAATTCAGAACAGTTTAACTGAGCTTACCTTCACAAACAAATTAACCTAAATTATAGGATTATGTGATATGTTGTTGTATTGGGTCTCAGAAATATTACATGTCAACTTGTAGTTCTGACCATTGATCATTGACCACTGCGCTTTTAGATCTTGGAATGACAGGTTGTAATAGATCTAAACTACCTACTATTGTAGGAGGTCAAACACAGTGGGGGCCACTGTTGTAAACATTGTTTTTTATTTGGTTTCTGATCAATTTTCATTTTTAAACTACCTATTGTTCTAGGTTAACTAGTAAGCAGCTATTCTTACTTAATTATCTAGTAGAAAAAATGCTAAATAAATGTTGTCTTGGAACAATTTCTAGTCCTTGAGCTTTCACTATAATGCCATTGCATATCTGAAGCTCATACCTAAACCATACCTTTCAGTTTCTTTGTTTACTCCATGCTTTCAGCTACCTGGGGAAAAGTTACCAATTGCTATTCCCAGGGCAAATGGTTCAACCGAGACAGTGTGAATCCTAAGTGAAAGAACACCCTTTTCCAAGGACATTTTGCAGCCAGTAGCTGGCAGATTTACATAATGAAAACAAGACTGGTTGGAAACCAAACTAAATGCAAATGGTGTCACTATTCAACAGCATTCACAATATGCAATATTTATTAAATTCATAAAGATAAGTTAAAGCTACAAACTTGTGTGACACTTTAATATTTTAAAGTGTTGGGAGAAGTGGCGACTGACAAATACAAAGAAGCATCCTCCATCATTTGTTTGCAAAAACAATGAGGTATCCCATGATAGCGTGCACACACACACATACACATAAATGTTTCTAACCAAGTGAGTAAAAAACAGTATAGTACAACAGTCTTGTCATGCCATGGGTCCCAGCTGGACTTCACCACTGAGAAAACTACTGTTTGGAGAAGAAATACTGCTCGTTTTTTCATCTCTTTGTCTAAAATTCCCACTCTTCTATCCTCAGACTGTCAACTCTACTGTGTCTGTCATTTACATTTCAGTCCCTGCTGAACTCCCACACTGTTATGTTGGTGTTAGTTTAATGTAGCCTGCACATTTGCCACAATATATCCCATCTTCAGTCCCATCTTGAAAGTGATCCTTTCAGGAAAAAAGGTGACAAATCAAAGGAAAACATGGAGCCCTGATTGCTTCAGTAGGGGGCTCAGATGGCTTTGTTATTCTGTTTTGGGGAATTCTGCAGGCATCATTTGGATCTTCTAGAAGAAACTGTCACTACATAAACACTACACACTTAATAAAGAAACACTGCTCGATATCATCTATATCACATGATGAAACATATCTATCCAGACAGGCGTGGTCTCCTCCAGGATGACAGTGCCCCGATCCATAATGGCACCAGGGATAACTTAATGATCTGATGAAAATGTGTTTTTCCCAGTCAACAGGTTTCAGTTTAACATCTATGAGACATTTTGGATTGACGTGTTAAATGGTGCTCTCGATCACCATTATCAAAAGATGAAATGAGGACAAATCTTTTGGAAGAATGGAAGATGTTTAATTTGTCACTTCTCTGTATATAACACGCGTTGGAAGAGGCCTGAGCTCTTTGTTTCTGTTCTGTTTGTGTGTGCTGACTGTACTTGTCCCCTGCTTATCTGATAAATCGGTTTGGCTGCTGCGATGGCCTAATTTCCTGGCAGAGATCAATAAAGTTTCATAAACCTCTCAGCGGTTCGAAATCCCTCACCGTCTGTTGTGTTGAACACTGACTGTCCTAAACTAGTCAAACAGGAAGTGTTGAGAATGACATGTCTTTTATACAGCCGAATAAATACTCCCAGTGAAGTGCAGCTAAGTCCATCTTAAGCCGCCACTTACTCATTTGAATCTCAATGCAGAGCGTGTCATGGCTTGTTATGCAAAACGAGGCTAAAAAGAGAAAGGGAATTGTGCTTTGTTTACACCAAACTCCATTCTGCTGTCTTTTAATTTAAATTCATTTATTTGTTTGGGGAGGGGATTTGTTTGTATGACACACAGCGTACCAGGATCAGAACAGGAGGCAACCGAATCGAGAGGACAGAGGCACAATGAGAAGAGCTATTTTCTGTCTTTTCCCTCTGAGTCTCTAAGTTGAATGGCAGCTGATGCATTTAGCGTGAAGCTGAGCTGTGGCAGCCAACCAACGGTGCTTCAGAAATAGCAAACCGCTTCTGTTGCTGGTGCTCGCAAGAGCTTCAATTAGAAGAGGGCTGGAAAACAAGATGCGGGGGGATTAAATTAAAATGTGGTCGCGCCCACAGGTTGTCACACAGCCGATGATGAAAGGTGATTAAAGTGAAAGATGTGTTTATGTATAAAAAGCTTTTAACAAACCTGTTTGTCACAACCTGCTACACAGAGCAGCAGGAGAAACAAACTGAGATACAAAAACAGGCAAGAAAGATTAAAGATGAGAAGAAAAGTGCAGAGATGTCAAATACAAGAAAAGACAAAACAAGCAGACCCAGATTCAGGCAACTCACCGACCCCCAGATAACCTCCCATCACATTTAAGTTTGTTTGTGATGCTTCAAAAGATGATTGTAGGAAAGACCAAAGATGTTTGCTATAAAGAATATCCCCAAAGAATGAAAAAAATACAGCATATTCCCAGAATCAACTGCACAAATGTATATAAAAGACTAATGTTGTGCTGTCACATCCTCTCAGTAAAGCTTTTTGGTGTAAAAAGTCAATCGTAAGGAGGAGAACAGGCTGAATAGAAAAAGAGCTTGGCCTAACTCAAGGGCAAATGCCACTCTAATAAAGTTAAAGATAAAAGATAAAATAAGCACTATTTAGAAGGATCAAAAGACCTGACGGTTCTGTAGAAAACAGTCCCATCATTATGTGCTTTCTTTTTTTTTTTTTTAAGGATTATTATCATACTAGTTTGAAAATAAAGAAGAAAGCTGATAAGCCCCAGAGTAAAACCTCTCTGCAGACCATTTGATCCCTTTCACCCCTGATGTGTGTGTAGGAGGTAAGTTTAGACTCACAAACAGACACAACTGTATTGGGTTGCTGCAGTGTGCTATGCTACTTTGCGCCACACATATATGCACCTCTTTCTGTCTCTGTGAGGACCTTTGTTGACATAATGTATTCCAAAGCCCCCTACTGTAATCTTCTCTATCATATCTAAACATTCATCCTCAGCCTAACACCCACAGATTTAAGTCCCTACAACTTATGTACAAAACCATAACTCATGTGCACATGACTGCCATAGCGCAAGTGTTTACATGTACGTATGTGTTTGCATGTGTACGTGGGTGTGATTGACATAGTGGGATGCGTCTCCGTGGTGACTCACTGGGAGCAGGTGTTCTCATGGGACTGGTTGCTGGGACAACACGTTAAGTCTCTGTCACGTGTGAAAGCACTCCGGCTTTGTGACACCACCTGTGTGTGTGTGTGTGTGAGTGTGTGTGAGTGTGTCAGGGTATTTAATGTATCTGAGGGATGTGAAGGGTTTGAGTATATGTTGGATGATGAATAGTTACTGTTTGCAATTTAATATGATTCCGTATATTAATATTTTTGATTATTTTTATGTTTTTTGTATTTTTTCATTAGTGGTAAGATTTAGAGTGAAACTGAAAAACATGTATAATTGAATGTATACATGTTTGTATATGTCTATCTACATAAACTATATTAATTAGCTTTTTCTACACAGGACATTGTGAACATTGTGGGTTTTTTAATAAATTAAAATATTTAGGATATTTTAAAAGTATTTGGCATTGACCTAAACTGAGAATAGTTTTTTGTTGCTATGATAGCAAAATATTCATTGTATATATGTTGCGCATGAGTTTTTAAAGAATTCTAAAGAAACACAGAATCCTTTAAACCTCTGGTAGATTAATGTAATTCACAGTCTACTGGCTCACCACCAACACTCTTGGTTATTACTACAGACTAGGGCTGTGCGATATGACCAAAATCTCCTATCCCGATATAAGACATCTATCGTCCCGACAACGATATAAATCACAAAAATTTAACATTTTCTGAAAATTCTGTGAATCTCGGGCAGCTCGACTTGCGTGAAGTCTTTTCAGCTGGGCGTCGTGTACCTGGAGTCGAATGTTTTAACCGATGCATGAAACGATACATTTTTAGACATAAGTTGCAACGGCCGCCATTTTCTTTGTGAGTATTTATTACACGGCGTGCTGCGGGGAAAAGCCTGTTCTAACGTTTGAGTCTAAGATTTATTTTTTAGCACCTGACGGCTCTTTTTTGCTTCTCATCCGTAAATACTCTGCATACTCTTTCACGTGATTTAGTTTATTTTGAAAAGTCTCAACAGGATCTTGAGCTTTATTGTGAAAGCTTTTCGTGGAAAATAAACAAGCGGACACGCAATGGTTTTACCGTCGTTGTTGCTAACGACAACGCATAAAAACAGGCGCTTGTCCGTCCGTAGTGTGGTTATTTTAAATATAAGAGAAAGAGAGAACTTTAAGAAA
>VUQG01031268.1:0-20983 GCA_015106755.1 Etia nguti | reverse complement strand
GACTAATTATAAAGCTACAAATACACCATTTGTATGCAAACTCAGACCATTAACAGAGCCTCACGAGTGCATTAAGAGGAATCCGTTGTAAATTAGCACTTGAGAGAAACACAAAGGGCTCTGTCTCCTCGCCTTCTCTTTCTTTTCTCTCCCCCCTCTGCCTTTCACCCTCCAGCAGATGAAAAAAAACACCAGAGGAGCCCTCTCAGCTCGTCTGTCCCTCCCCTCGTCATGTCTTTCAAGCTGTGGAGGAAGAAAGGAGGTTGAATTGGGCCTAATCTTGTACATGTGAATGTGTGCGGCCTCGGTTCGTCCTCTCCGCCTGATAAAAAGGATGCAGGTGCAGGACGGCAGGTCATAAAGATAAAAACCAGTGAAAAGAGGCTCAACCTTTAAGGGCAAGAGGCTGCTTTTTGGTCACCAGGAGCAATTTACAATGTCTCAAAACTACCATGTCAAAAATGAAAGCTAGTATATAGAAAAGATTACTTCTAATAGATTCTCCCATACATGTCAATTCAAGATTCTTCCAGCGAGCCTGGTCTTTAGAGCCTAAAGACTAACCGAGTAGCTTTTAGGTCCGAATGTTGCATTCTGTTTGATGTAGGAAGTCGGTAATTCCAACTTTTTGAGTCTGAATTTTGAACTGGAATTTCCCTGAAGTGTAGGAGAAGCCCCACAGACCCTGACTTCACAATCAAAGATGGTGGTGTGTCTGTCTTCTAATGTGTAAGGCTCTAGGTCCACGTTGAATATATACTCGAGTCTTCATCACCTGTAGATGTAAGGAGATTTCAGGCGAGTTTATTCTCTGACGAGACAACGAGCTCGAACATCAGCCAGGAGACGACTGTACGTCGTCTCTGAATATGCTTCTTTTACACGTCGTGTTTTGTTTCCGAGACAAACTGAAATCTGTCAGAGGAGCGAGCGCTCTCCGAGCTTTCTGAGCGCAGCGAACCTCCGTCTCCGTGTCTCTGCAGAGCCTCCTCTGATGGCTTCCCTTTGGCGCCCTCAGGCAGATCACCAAGAACACAATCTGCCGCCGTGCTGAGCGGCTGCCAGCGTCTGAATAAATCATCCGTCTCAGCTAGAGGTGAAGCTGTTTGATTTCATGTGTGACCCAAATAAGACGGCTTCCCCTGAGTGACAGTGTAAATGATGCAGCGACGGGGAGAAACGAGTCCGTCTCAACGGGTCAGCGTGCCATCTCTGACCTGCTTCACACGTTTTTGTTGGTTTTTCTTTTTGCACAATGTAACGTTCCACCTTCCATTTCACCGTCACTCCTGACTAAGAGTTAGGTAAAACTGGTGAGAACGAGATTATGAGCCTAAAAGGTTTATGGCAGTTTAACAAAAAATAAAATGTATTTTCAGGGTTTGAAAGCAGCTGGTTGAAAAAGTGACTGCCGTAAACCCAGAGTTAATATTTAAACTGAAATGTTAAGGTTATTTACTTTTTATTGAATTGTAGCAGTGAAAAAGAAACTTTCCGGTTCTTTATCGCAGTCACATCACTGGGATTATTTTTTATAAAAACAGCCAAAATAACTTGAGCTCCAATAAGTGATTGGTGTGGCTGTTTGCCCAGCTGTTAAAATAAAATCCAACATCCATGAAAAAGAGGGTTTAAGAGGTTTAGGGGAGTTAGAAGTTAGCAGGACGCTACCCTAGCTACTTTCCACTGATGATGTTCTCACTGCTGGATTTATTCAGTATAAAAAAATAAAAAATTAAAAATTTAGCTCTGGAGTAACTTTGGGGATAAACAAAGTTAGAAAACTAAACACTGACGCAGCTTCCTAGCCGCAGTTAGGCTAATAAGCACACATTAGCACAGGGAAGATGGAGGATGAAGGTTAAATTGTTCCTAATAAAAATTCATGTTGAGGTCCTTGATTGACAGAAACACACCATCATTTGGGAAGAAGATGCCAAAAATGGAGTAAACTCCATCCAAGAGAACGATGTTTCCGTCTCCTGGTGAGTTTTCCTGTAGATGCTCTTGCGAAGAAAAGACTTTAGCATATTAATAAAAAAGTATATATGAAATTGTTGAGCTAATTCTAAGCTTTTATGGACTTTATTTAGTTCTCATGAAGTGTACTTGATGGAACTCATTAGATGTTCATTTACTATCGTTTCAGTTAGTTTTCAGTCACTCTTTGGTTTGGTTAAAGGAAACTGCTTGGTTAAGTTTATGAACCAGAACTCAGTTAAGGGCTGGAAAGGTTTGAAAATGGACCTGATCCACATTTGAAACCAACATCAGAAACATGTTTCACCTCCATTTCATTTGACTGAAGATGAAGGAGGATTATTCACGTGGTATGAATCCGAAGACTGTCATCCAGGTTCCCGCCCCCCTGAGATCTTTGTTTTTAGACTTCCTTTTACTGTCAGTTGCTATTTGTCAATGCTAAGGCCTGAAATCCCGTGACTTCCTGTGTGCGCCGTCCAGCTCTCGCTGTTGTTTGTTTGTGATGATGCTGATGAGCCGTGTTGGTCGCGGGCACAGTGGCGGGTTCCTCCCCCACATGTCTTACGATTAGTCATAGAAGTTGGAGGAGGATGGAGGAGATGAAGGTGGGGGCTGCTGAGCACAGCCTTGCTTGGGAACAGACGGGGGAGGAGGTGGCGAGGTGGTGCTTTTATTACCAATGAATTAGTGTCGTTTTCTTTTCACACGCCCACTAACTAACCTCCCCCTGGCCTCCCCTCTCTACACCCTAAATGGTTTGTGGCAGGCGGCTCCGCCCTCCCGTAACCCACCTGTGCATGGCACTGACGGGGTGTCGCTCCCTGCAGCCATCAGGTGGTTCAACTTAGCCATAAACTGTCAGTGAACTTCTGAACTCAGACCCCAAACTGATCCTGAACCAGTATCACCAACGCAAGGACAGATCCCAATTTTAATTTACTCTTCCTACAGGAGTACTGGAAACAATCTAAAAATATGAAACTTATGATAATGTAAACTTAAAATAAGGAAAATATGATGTAATGAAAGTCCAAAATATGATGCAAAACAGTAACACTGAGGATATCAAGCTAGTGAAAATTTCAGCTTTTTATAAAATATGAAAATGTTCCAGTTCAGTAATATGACAATTCAATTTCCAAAACGTTTTTCTATAACTTCTAAATTAACAAAAACTGTAAAGATAAAAAAAAAAAAAAACCCTACAAACAGTCATTTATATTATTTGAATAATTTTTCCCTTCTGGAAAAAAATTTGTTCGTGCTTTGTTACTCTTTCATAATTATTTTGGGATTTATTTTTTTCTTAAGGGGTATGCGTCATATTTTTTTAACTTAATTATGTAAATATTTACTAATTTCAGATTTTTACTACATGATTATAGTAGCTCAAGGAATTCCCGATAACGAGAAAATTCATCACCAAAACTCATTTTTATTTCAATTTTCACTTTATTTTTGACAGACTAAATACTCTAAAACTGAACTATACAAAACATTATATTAAAAAAACCCATTTTATTAATCTTATAAACACAATCTACATATTTCATCATTAAATGTCTATTGAATATTTCATTGCGATTTCTTTGGCTGTAAATACAAGTCTGATTGTATTGAAGTCTATGAGAAAATGAGCCTACTGGTAGCCTGATCTGAGCTCATCACTGTTCTGATGAGTTTGTGTTCTGTCACTAGTTTCAAGTCCCACTGAATAGAACACAAAGTTTAAAACTAAAGTTCCATTTTGGGTTAAAAAAATAAACCCAGCTATGCTAACAGATTAAATTATCCGTCATTCAGAAGTTGTTAGCTAACGTGTGAGCTGCATTGCTCAGAGTCTCGCTCATCATGTCCGCTTTCAAGCCAACAAAATGGCAAGGATGAAAACATTAAACTTGAGGTGTCACGAGGCATGCAGCTTCATAATGGGACTTTACAGACCCTGGTGTGACATCACAGTGGCTAAGTCCATCATTTATATACAGTCTATAGAACTGCTGCATCTGTATACATTGTAGCCTATGGTTAGCTAGCATTTCACTCAACTAAACTGGACTTCTGTAAATAACCAGACTGCAGATAACGGACAGATCATTTTTAGTATTATCTGTCAGATAATTGCATTTTAATTAGTGTCAATTTAGCTTTTGCTTGAAAAATTACTAATCATTTTATATGAAGTTTTTTGTAGCTTCTGTACTCACTGCTCCAGGACATGAAATGACATGAAGATAATAAATGTGAACAGCTCGCACACTGGAGGTCATGAGTAAATACTCCTTTATTCAAACAGACGTAAAGCTTCAGGTCAGGCTCTTAAAGAGCGTCTCTTGTATTTGGAGAATGTTTGAGTTGATAACAGACTGTCAGGTTTAATGACCTCGGTGTGTTTTTGCCTCCAGCCTTTTTTTAAACCTCTGTAGTGATGAGTTTAATTTACGACCCATTCAGGAATCTTATCTCCACCTTCAACCCGTAAACTAACACCTCAGAGCTGCACTTCAAAGCTGCCGAGGTGCCAAAAACCTGCCCAGCGCTTAAAGGGGTAAGATGTGCAGATGGATGAGGTCTCACAGATTATGATAGGGAGGGTAAAAACATTAGCTGAAAGGAGCTAAACGTTCCTGCAGCTGGGAGAAAAGGCCACGTCAGCCCTGGAGGAGTTTGGAGCAGTTTTGACAGGAAAACCACATCAGGACGGGGGGAGGGGGGGTCTGAGCAACAGGCTCAGGGATACTGCACAAATATGAGCTGCACATCACATCTTTAACACCTTTAGGTATTTTGGTTCTCTTGTTTTAACAACGACACAATCATCTTAAGAATATTATGAAAAGTAAAGACATCATCCAGCGTCTGAGCTTTGCTGAAATACCGTATACGAGTGTTTCAGCTTTGAGAAAGAATCATAAAGTCCAAGCTTCAAATTCCAGGGTTAAAAAATAAAAAGTGGGGTTGAATCTGAAACTTTGAGGCCTTCACAGGCCAAGAGAGATGCGATAAATGTTTTAATACGTCCGGGTAGGTAATTGAACCAGAAGTTTAGGACAAATATTTCTTGCTACCTTCTTACATGTGGAAATGGTAGACTGAATAGTTCGATAATCTGGGGCTGTTGGTTGGCTATAAAGAGCTTTATGAAGATGTCTTGGACATTTGTTTCTATTATCTAATGTTAAGAAAATAAAAACAGAAACCGTCTAATTAAAATACCTCTGTGGAAAAATTCTGAGGCAGCAAACATGACCGAGTAACTTAAAGAGGGAAATATTCAATTTCTCAATTTGAAGAAAAGGACCTGAAAACCCTATGAGCTTTCTGTTGATCCAGTTTTTATTATTGGGGACCATTCAAATTGACCATATTCTACTTAACATCACAATAACAGCCTGGAGGTGTTTCAATATGGCTGCCAATTGTTGAGACTGACATGACATGACGGCTAATGTAGGGAAAAACCATATTTGTGTGTTTAGGATTATTGGCTGGATGAAATTTTGTGTTATTTATGTTATTAACATTAATCACAGCAATATCTTACGTGACTTCAAATATTTGTTCGACCAAACTGGAGATGACTCGATGATGAAAGCAACGGCGAGTTGTGTCTGATTTTCTGCCGTCCTGTGTTTTCATGTCTTGTTTCAAGACCAAAAATCTTTCACAGCCTTTCATCATCTGACGAGTTCATCAGTGTAAATAAGCCATGTGTTGTTTGGCTGACAGCAGACAGCACGCTGTCATCATCATCATCATCATCACCACGTTCTTCTTCTTCTCTCCCTGAGTCTTTCTCCACAGATCGCCTGTACAGTTTGCTAATTAACGCTGTCACGCCTCTTCCTGAAGTCTCTAATTAACGAACAGCAGCGAGGGGCTCATGATTAATTGCACTTCAGTGAGCGGCAAGTTTAGCAGCTGATGTTGGACATCCAGCAGATCTTCACCTTAAATCGTGTTCCTGATATTTTCCAGCTTCACTCGACTGAAACTGAAATCGAGGCATTAAAAAGCTTCTCAGCTGCTTATTAAAATGTTTCAGAGGGTTAAACGTGGGACTGCAGGATTTAAAGCAGCTGTGGTTCAGATTTTTATCCTTACTCAATAACTAAGCTTCCAGCCTCCATTAGGACTGACCATGAACACAAAATTCCCATGTAGGAATGACATACAAGCCACAAATAATCAAACCTGCTATGAACGCCTGCAATTAAATTCAAATGCCAAAAAAACTTTAGATATTGTTAACTGTTCTGTTCCTGCGTATCAGGTGTGCCTCATTAAAATAAGAATGGTGTTTATTGGTTCTGATTTTAAATTGTGAACCATTTTTATTTCTTGTATAAGTGTCAGATTGTTTATTTACATCCATTGTCACCTATAATGAATGTTACCACTAGGCTGCAGAAAATAGGCTGTACTAATAAAGTTTTATGTATTTTAAAGTTTAGTGGCATCAATAGATATCAATAAATGTTGAGTAATAACTCGTGTTTGTTCTGTTCCTTCAGTCCCGTGGAGGTCCACCTTTCCCAGCACCTCCTCCTCCTGTACTCACGTGATTATTTTAACCTCGTCTTTTACGTCTGTGGAGGTTTTCCCCTTTAAAGTCGGTTTGTTTTATTTGTGTGTGGTCACACAGCTCAGGAGGATGGAGGTGGTGGTGGCAGGGGTGTTCAGAAACTGACATTTTTATGGTAACAGTCGCCGTCTCTTGGCAACACACTCAAAGACCCGTACGCATTGACGGAGCACAATTGTGTTTGTCACCAGGAAAGTGTTAACTGGCTAATCCCTTACGGCCGCCCAGACGCCGCCCGCTGCTAATTCACCGCTCTGCACAAACCGGCCAGTGTTTACACACCAGAGCTCGGTCACTGCGGGGGGAGAAAAAGCTCTTCACACAAGCTGCTGGCCGCCGCTGGCTCTCAGCGCTCAGAGGAACAGAAACCACCTGCAGGATCTACGCTGAGCTACTCCCAGGATTTAACAATAAATTACAGTTTAAACTTTAACTGTGATGTTTCGCTGCAGAATTAAGGCAGCCATAGGTGTCTGCACATTAATTTACTACAAAATTTACACTCAGAACAATGGGAAACTCCAAGGAAGTCAGTGAACATCTAAGAAAGATAATCGTAGATTTACACAAGTTGTGAAGGTCTCGTGGAGTCGTTGCTAAACAACTGCAGATTCCAAGATCAACTGTGGCCTGAACTGTGACCGCCATGATCGGCCAGTGGTTAGGATGTTAATAACAGAGGAACCACCAAGGCTCTGCCATGAACTGTAAACTGCTGGAACACCAGCATCACTGTCCACAGTGAAGCCAGCTCTTCATCAACATGGACCGACACGTGCCGAACAGGAAAGAATTCGTTTTTGGCTCCAAAATAACACCTTCAACTTTGACTGAAACCTGCAGCTGCCCACACAGACAAGTCAGACGCCTCCTCGAGAAAGGTTTTATGATCAGACTAGACAAAGATTGAGCTGTATGACCACAATGACAAGAGGTTTGTTTGGAAGAGTAATCGTAAGAGTACTGTACCAACTGTCAGGCCTGGTGGTGGTAGCAGTTTTGCTATGCCGCACGAAGTGGATGGAACAATGTTGGAAGAGGACTACATCCAAATTCTTCAACTTCACCTCAAAAGAAAAACAGCTAGATGGTTGAAATTTGGGTGTTCCAGCAGGACGCACACTTGGATCCCACACACACATCAAAACTGAGTTTGGAAGGCATAAATATAAAATCAAACTTGTGCATCCAATTCTAATGTTTTAGTCAGTGAAGATGTTTCTGATGTAGACTGTGACATTTTTAACAAACTGCTGTGAGAATCATCTGGCATCTGTCTTCTGATTTACAGTCACGGCATGTTGAGCAAATCCTCACAACTGTGAAATATTTAGTAAATAAATTTGGTACAAAGAGAATTTTTCTCTTGTCATCAATACATGCTAAATTTATATTTTATTTATATCTGAATTGATGGATAAAGGAGTCACATCTACGTTAATTTACTGTGAATGTTTTTACGAGGTTTTCCATTTCCATCTTTTTTTTAAATGTAATAAGTCAAAGACAGGGCACTTCCTGTTTCTCAGCATCTTTTATCCTGTCACACATCTGGAAATTCTTCTAATGTAAAGAAAACAAAACCTTACTGAAAGAAACGGACTTTGTTTTGTAGTCTAATAAAAAAAAAACTCAGTTATTAACTGAAAGGATTAATACTAGTTTGAATTAGTTTTGGTATTCCCACTCTGTTAGTTTCACATTTTGTTTGTTTTCACATTTAGATGTTAAAACCGAGTCAAAGTTCATCAATGACGTTTTTTTTTACAGCGTAATATTAAATGACACATGCCGGGTCCACTCAACATGACGTTTTATGTTTAGTCAAAAACCTCTGATTTTCGTATTAGTTCACTGCACTAACATCAGCGATGCCCACTCAAGAAATATGACTAACACAAATCTGCAGTCACAGGGTGACTTAATATTAGTCAAACCTTTATTTAAACCTATATTTATGTTATTGTTGTCTCACTCAAAAGATTTGCCAAATGTGAACACGTTAAGCATAATTTCGAATATATTGAAAATGTTTTTTTGTGTATATAAAAAAAGACATTTGAGTCAATATAAAGAAACATCTGAGCAAAATAAAGCTCCACTCATTTTTTTAAATTTACAAATTATAAAGAAGAATTTTTAGGGCACGTGTGCATTAAATATTTTTTCAAATGTGCATGTAGGTCTAGATTTTTTTTATTATACTAAACTAAAAAATTGTTAAGGTTATTCACGCTCATTAGTTCACTGTATATTTTTATGTTGCTGTCATATAAAATAAATGACTTAGCATTAAAATGGAGCGCAGCATTGATGAACTGTGTGTGAGACGGTGCGTTGGTCCAGTTTTAATATCTGAGCACGTTAATGTGTTCCAATAGAAACAGTCTGAGGGTTCATTTAATCATGATTTAATAACACTGAGCCTGAAATGTGAATCTCAGCTTCCCAAAATGAGCTCTGATTTTATATTTGGCTGCACTGAAATGATCACCTATAAATCACTGACAGAAGTTCAGTTTCTCCGCTGCTGCTTTGTGAAAGTTAAGAAGAATTTTTAAGAATAAAATGGCCGTGACACAGAAACCGTAAAATCTCATTTTAAAACTCCTGCACTGATTTTTCTGGTTTGTTTTCTCCTCCAGCTTCAAATCTCGGGAATACAGACATACTCGTACTTTATGATAGAAGGCCTACGCTTTTATAAAACTTGATTTGAATTTAAGGTACCTTAGATCTTGGGATTATATATAACAGAAGGGAAACGAGAAGTAGTGTTGGGCTGTTAAAATACCTGAACAGGTGACATTTCACAGAGTGAGAAGTTAAAAAAAAAATACAGCTGTTACCAGGTAAACTGCTGGGTTTATCTAACACCTGGTAGAGCAGATTTTTTTAAACCACATTTCTGGTTACAAGAAAAAGAATTCTGCAGTTACAAGAAATTCAGCTTTAAGAATGATTCTTAATTTAAATTAATGTGATGCAACACAGATTGTGAAATAGTCAAAACCTTTTCTACATTTATTTGTTTTTTGAGACTATTTCATCTGCTGTGATATTGGGCTGAAATATAATAAATATCCCACTGAAATAAAAAATTTCACTTTGTGATTTTAAGAAAGGGAGAAAATAGCAGGTTAGAGGTTAAATGTACAATCTTAGAGGAATGAATTATACCTGCACAAATCCATAAAAGCTGAAAATGTTAAAGAGATTTTAAAGTGTAAAAATGCACTCCGACTGGATTTATTTTGTGTGTTTTTGCTCATGAAGGTTTCTTTAATGGATCTGGATGAGCAGACACAGCGAAGGGAATAAAAAGCCCAATAGTCATGTTCATGCTTTTCAATGCCCCCTAAAATGAAAATAATCATTTAAAAAACAAAACAAAACATACAAACACTGGATTATTCTCTGCTTTTCAGACGGAGGAGCATGCAGCAGTACAAATACACAGACAGCGGCTCATTTTAACACCAAACCTTTAAATCAAACCAACACGGCCTCGCTACTCAATAAAAAACATCTAAAGTTGGTCTTTAAAAAGTGCATCAGAGACATAGATCCTTGCATTCAAACCTCTCCTGTGGGTTTTTAGACTGTGACATAAATATATGCTTTTAACTTTCATCTTCTCTGCGATTGTTCATATCGATTATTACAAAATAAACTCGATTGGGAAAGGAAAAAACAGGGGGGACATATTTGGTTCTTTACACGCCTGCCTGCTTCTTTAGGCAGATTTTCCTCTTGAGATTCAATAAAAGGGAGAAAGAGTTTTACAAATGGGATCAAATTAACCTCCTTTTAGGTTTAACTTTTGTTTTGAGGGCAGAAAAGAAACGGAGAGGCTCAAGAGGGAGAAAAATCTTCTGGAGTCATTAATCTGATGGTTTCTTTGAGTCCGAGAAGAAAAGGCTGCAAACACAAAAGATCCAGATAATTTGTCTGTGCGGGATCCACCGAGCCGTTAAACTCAGTCACGGTGAAGCGAAGGAATGTGGAGCAAATTTGTTTCTGACCTCGGTGGAAATAAAAGCCAGTCGATCGTTTTGATTATTTCTATGGAGGTCAGAGGTCAGCCTGCGGTTTCCTAAACTCTCTGCGGTGGAAGTTTATATATATATATATATATATATATACATATATATATATATATATATATATAAAGCTGAGCAGCCCCCGTCAGTGCACCGCCACCGCGGACTGCAGCGCTTCTCCGGGGCCGGCCGGGCTGCTCTGGCCGGTGGCTGTCTGCGGCGAGGTGGGGCTCAGAGACTGGGGCGAGTTCGCGAGGAAGGCCGGAATGTGCGCGGGCAGCCCCGGCAGGCCGGGCACCGAGGCCGGGGAGGGTTTGATCGGCACCGGGATGGCGGGCAGCGTCTGCCCGCCGTGACAGATGGACTTGAGCGGCATGCCGTAGGCCGAGTAGTCGCTTGCGGCCATGGAGATGGGGGCCGCGGTGTCCATCATCCCGGAGCCGTACATGTGCGGCCAGGCCGGGGTCAGCTGGTTGTGCAGCGGGTACCCAGCGGTGGAGAAGGCCGCCAGCCCGCCCGGCATCTTGTACTCTCTGGCGATGATGTTCTCGATGGCGAACGGGTGCTTGAAGCCGGACGGCTGAGAGACGGAGCTCAGGTTGTATCCGGCAGGCATAGGCGGGAGGTGCGCGGCGGCGTGCAGCGCGCTCAGCCGCAGCTTGGCCTGCTGCTGCAGGTAGTGCGCCGCGTCCTGCGGCTTGCTGGCGGCCAGCGGGTCCGCGGCCTGCATGCTGCCCACCTTGAAGCGCTTCCGGCGCCGCAGGAAGCTCCCGTTCTCGAACATGTCGCCGCAGCTGGGGTGCAGAGCCCAGAAGCTGCCCTTGCCGGGCTGGTCCGGCCTGCGGGGGATCTTGATAAAGCAGTCGTTGAAGGAGAGGTTGTGGCGCAGCGAGTTCTGCCAGCGCTGCGTGTTCTCCCGGTAGTACGGGAACCGGTCCATGATGAACTTGTAAATCTCGCTGAGCGGGAGCATCTTCTCCGGGCAGCTCTGGATGGCCATGGCCGTCAGGGAGATGTACGAGTACGGAGGCTTCTGGTCGCTGTACGTGTTCCTCCCGGGGCGCGGCATTTTCTCCTGCCGAGCCGAGCCGGACCGGGATCCCGTCAGAAGAGCCTCTCCTCGCTTTGTTTTCGGAAACTTTCTCCAAACTCTTCACTGCGCCTTTACGCACGAGACGGAAGCCGCCGGTTGTTCTGGACGCATGCTCCCGGTTTTTACGCACAGCTGGAAGCGAAACTTTGGGAGAAGTTGAAGCGGTGAGTGCTCCTCCTCTCCCCCGCCTGGGTGGCAGGTGCAGCGCAGTGTCCGTCCTCCTGCTGCCCGCTGCTGAGCTGCGCTAAGCGGCTGCTGCTGCCTCTTCCATGTCCCTCTCAGATCTGTCCCGTGCGCGGTGACAGGAGCAGAAAAGACCCCCGGAGAGGAGCTTCATTAATGGGCACTTCTGCGCCATCACATGATCACAGCCAAGAGGAGGAGGAGGAGGAGGGAGGCGGGGGCTTAGGGGGGAAGCGGGGGCAAACCGTGCTTTCATTTACACGGTGAACCGACACGAGTCTCTCATTTGAAGCTGCGGCGGAGAAAGAGCCGAAGAGAGGAGCCCGAGTGTCGGGGACGTTTGCGCCGAGCGGAGGTGTGTTGGCACCGTTTTACGCGCAGTGTGTGTGTGTGTGTGGTGTGTGGTGTGTGCGTGTGTGACGGGGGGTTGTTTGGGGCCTCTCTCACTAATTTGCATTGACTAATAGAGCCGCTGAGAGCTGCTGTGTGAGCGCTTTAATTTGTTTTATTTGTCTTTATGTCGTTTGTCTCTGTTCACAGAACCGTGACGAAGCTTCTCTCCAAACATCCAGGTATCATTCACAGTCTGAGCTGATGAAGACGAGACTTCTCTCACTTTGGGAGAGAAACTCCTTTAATAAGTTCCTGTTTTTCCTTGAATTGCGGAATTAAAGTGAATTTCCTCGAAATTTAAACATGTTATTGTGCGAATCCACAGCTCTGTGTGGAAACAACAACCCTGAACTTTAAACAATTAGCTTATAATTTCTGCATTAATCATACAATTAACCCTTTTTGTTTGTTCCCCGTTTTTGCCCAAATGCCACATTTATATATTTTTTTCTAAAATAATAAGCAGATAATTTTTTAAGGAGCCTGTAAAACTTTGAGTCTTTTTTCCTCAGCAGATGGATCTGAAGGTTCCACCTTAAAATTCTTAATCATTTTTATTTTACTCAGCTGAGCTTCATTTTAATCTGATCTGTCAATATGATTCTAATATAATGCATTTTAATTAACATAATATAATGTTAATATCTGATATTTGTAGCACATACATTTTTTTTTTGTATATATTGAGTAATTTTATACACTTAAAAATCTTATTGATAGTTAAAGTTGTCAGTTTAAAAATAAAGGGAAATAATCTAGCAGGTATAGCCATATATAATATTATTATAATTTTTATTATATTCACACTGAAAAATGTTTAATGTATTTATTTGTTTTGCAGAACTTATTTCTGAGACTTGATATATTCTCCTCATTTTTGTGCAAGAGTCATCTGATGATGAATTAATTTGTTGACTGATTTTATTATTTTACAGTAGGATCAATAATCAGTAAACACTAAAGTTGTTTCTTCAAAAAAACTATTGAGTCATTTTAAAAAGCTGCAGCATTAAATCAGATTTTCTTCTTTATAATTTGGTCATTAACTATTGACGTAACGTCTGCTTTCATGTCCATTATTTTCTTTTTGTTCTTCATTGTTTCATCGTGTGAGCTAAAGTGCAGCAGAGGGAGGATTAAACTGGAGGAGCCCCGGGCTTTAACAGTCCCAGAGGGGGAGGGGGTGACACCAAACAGCTACTTTCACACGTCTGACCTTTGACCTGTGAGCTGATAATGTGACATGAGATGGTTTCATACAAAATTATATTGTGTTTTTTATTGTTTCCACTTTTTCCTGTTTATTATTTTTGATTTTGGTCATTTCATTTTCTAGTTTCAGTTTCCTGTTATAATTTATTCCAGCTACTCTTTTTGTTGGTGCTCATCACTTTAGTTTTTCTCTGTTTTTATTTTTATTTTATTTATTCAGTGCATTTGAGGTATTTTTGTTTTTTTAATTGATGACACTTTATTTCAGTATCATTTAATTCATGTATCATCGTTTATGATTTCATTTATTAGTGTTGTATTAGGCTGTGGGTTTCATTTTTTTCTGGTGACTCAAATACAAATAAAAATAAATTTAGTTTTCAAAAACTGATTAAAATCATTTAAATGATAAAATAAGTTTTGAATGATGTGATTTTATTTTGGTGTTAAAGTTCTGTGATTTATGAATTATTGATAATATTCAGCACGTAGCTGCAGATTTTATGGTCAGTGTGATAGTTTTAGTTAAATTAGGTCACTACTTCCTCTTTAGGTTTTATTTAAAACTCTTTGAGTGTTTTTTTAATGAAATAAAAACTAAGTTTTAATATATATATATATATATATATATATATATAGTTTAAAATGTTTGACAAAACAATTTTTTTCTTTTGAAGAAAAATAAATCAGTGTTCGCTTAAAAATAATGTTCAACATGCAATTAGATATTAAATATTAATTACATACAATAAATACAACTTGAATATTTATTCTTATAAAAAATTATCCATAATATTAATGGTGAGTCAGTTTATATTTTTTCTGCAGCAGTGATTTTTAATTTTTTTTTAAATTTTATTATTTAATGTGAGCCAATGAAAAACACATTTCAAAGGTTCTCCTAACCTGCTGAAGCGCTCTGATTGGTTCATCAGCCGATCAGGGCTGTAATCCCAATTATCATAATTAATCCTTGTTACGTAATATGCTTAATTATTTATATTTTACACTGAAAACGTACAAATAATATCAGAATTACAGCTAAAGGGCAGAACAGCCCTTTTACTTTTAATGCTGTTAATTAATCAATGTATTGATCATTATTGGCATGTACAGCCGTGAGCTTTTGAAACTGTGTTGGTCTCACCTCTGACTGAGATAAATAGTCGAACTGAAGTTGAACTGAATCAAACACCGCCTCTAATATTATTATTATTATCATTTACAGGTTTGTGATGCAAACATTAATAGCACCTGCAATGACAATAACAGTCATCAGCAGGTATAAATATTCAGCCGGCTGTCAGTTAATTAGCAGCAGGAGGATTCTCATTAACGGCTCTGTGAACTGACTAAAGAGGAGCTCAAAGCAGCCGACAGCAGAGGAGGAAGAGGAGGAACACCTAACCCTGTTCAGGTTTCATCACCATGGTCCACTGAAATGTTCCCCGACATGTTCCCTGACATGTTTGAGGTTTTCTGTCTCAGCTCTGAACAAAGATGGCATGCCACCAAACATTTATCAGAATAAATCTTCTAACGTCTGCGTTCAAATCAGTTCATGTAAAATTTTATGACGACGTTCATACTCAGTGTTTTCAGTATGAAAAGGTTCGATGTTATTCAGCTATAATGCTGTACTGTTGTACCACACTGCTCTCCAGGGGTGTTCCCAGGATTTATTTTTAATGGGGTGGGGGTTGAAAATGAGGGACTACATATTCCCGATCATTTTTACACGTGGGGGTGCGTTGTCATTTATCCGACTTTGTGGGGACCCATACAAGTTTCAAACTTTGCGGGGACATTTGTAGAACCCGAGGGGAGCTTCTCTCTGTGATAGAGCATCAAAGGTCTGGTTTTAAGGTTCAGGTTCAGGCTGAGGGTTAGTGTCCCAGGAATGCATTATGTTACTGAGGGTTCTCACAAAGGCAGAAAAACATACGTGTGTGTGTGTGTAAGGGGATTCAGAATGCAGAGCAGCAGTGGCGGTGGTACTTGAGCACGCTTCTCATCATCTACCGACACTTCAGCTGCACTCAGGAAATAAGCACGACCTCACACACACACACACACACCCCGACACACACACACGTGTGCGCACAGCTATCTTTGTGAGGACCTTCATTCACATAATGCATTCCTGGGCTGTTAACCGTAAAATTGGAATATGATCCTAAACTGGACCCAAAACCCCGTCTGATCTCACAAACGGCATTTTAAATCTTTGTGATGTTGTCCAAACTTCCCCAAATACAAGTCCATACTTTTAAAACCAGTCCCGCTCTTTCCAGGTGTCCAGTCTTTCCCGATAAATGTGCGCACACTGCAAACAAATACCCCCCATTTTCCAAATAATCATCCTCTGTTTGCCCAACTGTTGTTATTTTCCAAACATATCTTTCAAAGTGTTCATAGTGATGTGATGGTGTAGGGAAACAAAAAGCCGGCAGCTCAGAGGAAATTTCTGTTTTGGACTTTTATCGATAAACAGGAAAAAAAAGTAAAAATCTGTTTGTTGTTTTTCCGTCATGTTGACACAAACTCATTAACCTGAACCCGTGTTTCTCCTCTAAATGTTCCTCATCCCGGCACCAATTTGTGACGGATTATTGACGACCCTCCCACCGCCGCAGATTTGCCAGGCCCTTATTATGAAATGAATGAATGGGTGCCACTGAACGTGTCATAGCTGTTACCGCCCAGCACGTCGCCTACCGTCCCCCCACCTTCCTCCAACCCCCAGTCGGAGCTGCTGGCCTCCATTAGAGCTGCTGATTTATCAGGAGGAGGACACAATTCAAAACAATGTAAATCACTCAATTACAGTGTTTGGACACAGTGGTGGTGGGGGGGGGTAAACAGACACTCCGGTATCCCACTGTTACTACAGACAGTCAACTCACCACAAAGGAAGTGAAAATTAAAGGATTGACCAAAAATATAAAAAAATAATTCATATAACTGTTAAAATGTAAAGGTCAAAGGTCATTGAGCCTGGGCTAAAGACCGAGGTTGCTGGTTCGATTCCCAGCTTTCTCTTGCTCGAGTGGTTCTTTGCCTCTGGGAGGCGATCACTTCAATTAAATCGCTGATTAAGCAGATTGGATGCTGATTAGTAAATGAGCAGCGGCCTTCAGGAGAGCTGCTGCTAATTAGTGAGGCGATTAGCGTGTGAAGAGCAGCGAATGAGGCGTCAGCGCTCGTTAAGAGCCACACTGACAGATTATTACTCTGTCAGGCTGCGGAAACGCTGCTGCATCACAGCGAGACGCCACAGACGATGTCCACGAAGGCTCCTTCTTTAAATCTCGAGGCGTTAGCTTGGACTTTTTATTATCATTGAATTCTCGTGTTTCATCTTCAGCTCCTTCCTGCAGCAGCTGGTTTGGGCCCAGTTACCCTGATGGGAAACATCTGTTTAATACTGAGAAGCACCGTTAATGAGGAAATCAAGTTTGGTTTGAACGTTCTTGAAGTTTAGCTGAGCTTTAGCGAGGAACTTTTTCTTTCATGGCAGTATTTTTTTTAAAGCAAAGAGTGGACAGCAAATTGCTTCAGACCCATGGCTGAGTAACTAGAAACTTATAAAGTCTGAATAAAAATGCTAAAGTTCACTAAATTGACTAGTTTATTTGTGTTTCTCAAATCTCCTCCAAAGTGCACCCAGTATTCCGGTTTTGGACCCCGGAAGTGCCAAACTAGTCCTGACTCCTTTAATGGTCAGGTTCCTGTGGGGGAAAGTGCCAAGTGGAATATGAAGGAGGGCGAGTGTTGCTCAATGTTTGATTTCATTGTATTGTGGATTTATCAAAATTTAATAAAGATATTTAAAAAATAGCAGATAAAATGCAAACAACAAAACGAAAGAGAAAATACACAGAACGGCACCAAAGTCAACCAAAAACACACAAACAAGCCCCTGAGAGGCCCAAAGAACTACAAAGAGGCCAAAAACAACTACAAAAATGAGCAAAATTGTGTATAGTTGGTTCAGGAGAAACATGAGGTCAGTTTCTGCAATGGTCTCACCAGATCAGCTGATATTCTCTCCTACAGGGGCCACATCTATATTATGGCTAAAGCACTTTCTGGATTGATGCAAACTGCATTTTGTTGCCTTGTACTTGTGACATGTGCAATGACAATAAAGTTGAATTCCATTCTATTCTATTCTATTAAAGTTGCTTTATCCTGCCCACATCTGCAAGCCGCTCTGAAACCCACCTCCGATCCAGCCCGTCCTCTGCATGCTGACTCCACGTCCCGTCTGCCGTCACTGATACTGGCTCTGTTTATGAGGTCGTGCTGCTTCCATGGAAGCACAGCGGGTTCCCAGGACAGAGTCTTACAGCCTGATCACTGCAGGCGGGAACATCCGTGATTAGCGAGGTCACGCCAGAAATCACTGCTAACAAATGCAAGCTAATAAACAAAACATGGGAAAAAACAAATGATTTCATGCTTTCTGATAAATAAGGAGATATACTGGAGGGCAGACATGATATGTGTCTGAACGCAGTAATTCCTCCTCTTATGAAAAGCTGTTTTGATGTTTTGGTTTCGAGGAGTGGTTTATAAGAAATTTCTTTTCTTTTCCTTCCAGCAGCAGAAAGGAGCTTCAGTGCGTCCTCTCACCCGTGTACACGTACACCATCTGCTGAAGATCATGTGACAGAAGTGAAATCTCCACAGACATCATGACATAAATGAAAAGTCTAAATGTGGCTGTGGTATTTGTGAAGCTGGAGGATTAGTGTGGAACGTTATTTTCAGCGTCTTCCTCCTCTGAACTCGTGAAGTACTCCCTGCTTGGCCCTGTTACCTGATTAGCTTCTTCATAAATGCAGCCGATCGCATTAACATGCATGAATATCGGCAGCCGCCTCGTCGCTCGGGATAGTGCTCCCTAACATTTTGTCCAGCACCTAATTATTCCATTTGCTTGGACCTGGGTGCCATTTAGATGCAAGGTAATTCAGCGTGGTATAACTCAATTAAATTTCTCCTGACTGGGATTTATGGAACATCAATAGCTCCTCTGTGGGACCAATGGGAACGCTCACTATTTATCCCCAAGTCCTCCTGATGCTGCATTTCTGCAGCTCAATTAAATACAGGAGCGATGAGGATGTTTCAGCTGCCTGTAATGAAGAAAGACGGGCTCGGCCTCCTCGTGCTGGATTTCAGAGCGGTGGCGTATTAGCGGGAGCTCAGCAGTCATTACCTCTGAAATTAACTTTTAAAGATGGTGGAAACTCTCGGCTCTGATTAGACGGAGAGCTTCCGACTTGGTCCCGCAAACAGCGACACATTTACATTTGAACCGTCACTCAGTTTAAAGTCTGCTGGTTGTTTCCAGACGCTAACGCCCCTTTCACATCTGACAAAAACCAACAGTGCTGAGCACTCAAACCTGCACTCTCGCTAATGTCCAGCAGAGGGCGACTCTATGAGAAAATGGGTATCTGTGGGTTCAGTCTCTAGTTACAGCTGTTACTGACTGACTCTAAAAGTCGGTAACTCTCATGTATTTTTATTCATTCCTTCATCTAAACACAACGACACACCTTAGTTTGCAGTAAGTTTATTGATTGGTTTAAATACATTTGTTCTATTTGCAAGCGCACACATTTCGTTTACCTGTGTATTTATAACAATTCAGTTCTTATTTTTGGTTTGTGATTGTGGCTACTCTGTTTCTTTCACCGGTTTCTTACCTGCCATGATCCCTGGGAGTTGCCAGACAAAAGATGGCAGCTGGAGTTTAGAGCACTTAAATACAAAGAGGAGATGATTGGACTGAACCACCACTTCTTGCTGAAGGGGGGGGGGTTTCTTAATTAAACAAGCTTTGTATTTAACTAAATATTTGAATTCAGACTTGAGTGGTTTTGATTTTCTTCTTTGGTGTTTAGTTTATGAACAAACTGGACTGGACTGCATCGTTTTTGTGGTTTGTGATTGTGTTGTGTTTAGTGACCCCTGTTGTGTTATAGTGGTCTTTTCAGCAATTATATATACACCCTTGTGTTTGGGTCAGTTATGTTTGATTGGGCAGTCAGTTGGTTTGTCAACTTCACAGTTCTTTGCCTGAGTTCAGTTTTGTTTCTTTGACCTCTTTTGTGAGCTCAGCATTTATTGTTTTGTAAATATAACTTTTCGGGTTGAATAAATAAAAACCTTCTTTTTCTAATAATTCCTTTGACTCCTCCTGCTTTTTCGACTCGGTCAATCAAAACTCCATACTTACAAACGCACCTTTGTCTTAAAGCAGTCAAAGAAAAGTTTTATGTTTTCTCCCATGCTCAGCAGAACACGGGCAGAACAGCAACAAGGCAAAGGTCACATGTATGACCTCAGATCGGACAAGATGACCTGCTGAATTACTAGAAACTAGCAAGGTTTATGCCTGTAGCTTAGTGGTGACCAAAGCCGGACGAGCCCTGAGTCTGACAGGTGGGTGTGGGAAACACAGCGTCTGGTTCCCCTCGCAGGACCTCCACCTGTTGCCAGCATGTGCATTTCCTGGTGTCATGACCAGCTCCTATTCATTCAGGAAGGGTCAGCACCTCTTGCCTGTGTTTCCCTTCCTGCCATTGATTAGTGAAATCTGTTTTGCAGTCTAGCATTTTTTGCCACTGCCATTTTGGTGTTTTGAAACTAGGCATAACAAGAAAGGGACGGATCACACGTCCTTAGCCAATCAGTATATCCTGGATAACCCTCCAGTCTGACACTAAAGCTGCACATCGCCATGAGACCAAAGAAAGCCGAAAGCAGTCACTATAGGGGGAAACAAAAAGCACTTAGAGACTTCTACCAGACCAGAAGTCTTTCTCCAACCACAACTATCGCCTCCTGGTGGCCATTAAATAGAAAAGGACTTTCACACTGGCCGGACTTTATCTCAATTCAATTCAATTCAATTCAATTTTATTTATATAGCGCCAAATCACAACAACAGTTGCCTCAAGGCGCTTTATATTGTATAGTAGATCGTACAATAATAGATACAGAGAAAACCCAACAATCATGACCCCCTATGAGCAAGCACTTTGGCGACAGTGGGAAGGAAAAACTCCTTTTTAACAGGAAGAAACCTCTGGCAGAACCAGGCTCAGGGAGGGGCGGCCATCTGCTGCGACCGGTTGGGGTGAGAGAAGGAAAACAGGATAAAGACATGCTGTGGAAGAGAGACAGAGATTAATAACAGGTATGATTCAATGCAGAGAGGTCTATTAACACAAAGTGAGTGAGAAAGATGACTGGAAAGGAAAAACTCAATGCATCATGGGAATCCCCCGGCAGCCTACGTCTATTGCAGCATAACTAAGGGAGGATTCAGGGTCACCTGGTCCAGCCCTAACTATATGTTTTACCAAAAAGGAAAGTTTTAAGTCTAATCTTAAAAGTAGAGATAGTGTCTGTCTCCCGAATCCAAACTGGAAGCTGGTTCCACAGAAGAGGGGCCTGAAAACTGAAGGCTCT
>VUQG01031264.1:0-21250 GCA_015106755.1 Etia nguti | reverse complement strand
CATCCAGTGTCCGTAGTTTCAGGTGCTGCACATCTCGTATCTTCACGCCATAGACAATTGCCTTCAGATGACCCCAAAGATAAAAGTCTAAGGGGGTCAGATCGGGAGACCTTGGGGGCCATTCAACTGGCCCACGATGACCAATCCACTTTCCAGGAAACTGTTCATCTAGGAATGCTCGGACCTGGCACCCATAATGTGGTGGCGCACCATCTTGCTGGAAAAACTCAGGGAACGTGCCAGCTTCAGTGCATAAAGAGGGAAACACATCATCATGTAGCAATTTCAAATATCCAGTGGCCTTGAGGTTTCCATTGATGACGAATGGACCCACTATCGTTGTACCCCATATATACTACACCAAACCATCACTTTTGTTGTTCCAACAGTCTTGGAGGGATCCATCCAATGTGGGTTAGTGTCAGACCAATAGCGATGGTTTTGTTTGTTAACTTCACAACTTCCCATTCTGCAAATTCTGTGCGCCGATCTGGGTCATCCTCGTTGAGATGCTGCAGTAGCTGGAGTTTGTAAGGGTGCCATTTGTGAGTAGCCAATATCTATTGACATAGATTTGGATTGAGATACATTTAAAATCATGTTGTTTTTACTTATCCAGTCAAAGACGTTCAGCAAATTTTGTTGTAACACGCTGGTCAATTCAGAGTTGTCACTGGCTGAATAAAACATGGTGAAATCATCGGCATACCCAAGATTTACCCAAGACATATGGCAGATCGTTTGTGAAAACTGAATAGAGAAGTGGACCGAGGCAGCTGCCTTGGGGTAGACCACAGTTCATGTCGCAGCCCTTGGAGAAATGACCATTATAATTAACCTTTTGCCTTCTTCCAGACAAATAACTTTTCATCCAGCACAAAGCAGCTGGTGAAAATCCATAACATTTTAGCTTTTCCAATCAAAATATCATGATTTATCAAATCAAATGCAGCACTAAAGTCCAAGAATACCACCCCGACCACTTTCCCATCATCTAGATGTTTATACCAGTTACCTGTCATCATCATCATCATAGTTTATTTATATAGCACTTTAAAAACACACTAGGCTGACCAAAGTGCTGACCAACAGAAATATAAGAGATACAATAAGAATAATAAATACGATAAAAATAATAACTATAGTAATAACAATAAAAATAAGTAAATAAAAGTCAGTTACTCACTGAGTCAAAGGCCACCGAATAAAAATACATTTTTAATCTGGATTTAAAAACCAGCACTGACGTCGATTGCCTAATGTGAAGAGGAAGATTATTCCAAAGCGTTGGAGCCACAATAGAGAATGCTCGGTGTTCTCTCAATTTCACCCATGATTTGGGGACTGAGAGCAGCAGCTGCTGAGTTGACCGGAGTGAACGAGTGGGGACATAGGGCTTCAGCAAATCAGACAAATATACAGATGCCAGACCATTTAAGGATTTAAAAACCAATAAAAGGACTTTAAAATGAATCCTAAATTCAATTGGAAGCCATTGTAGGGAGGCCAGAACCAGAGTAATGTGCTCAGATTTCTTTCTACCAGTTAAAACCGTGCCGCAGCATTCTGCACCAGTCGCAGGCGTGTCAGAGTGCCCAGTCCAACCCCTATTAAAAGGGAGTTGCAATAATCCAAGCTTCTAAAAGCATAGATCACAGTCTCCAAATCACGCCTTGAAAGAAAAGGTTTGACCTTCGACAGACGTCTGAGGTGATAGAATGATGATTTCACCACCCCATTCACGTGGCCACCAAAAGTAAGTGTAGAGTCGATTTTTACCCCAAGATTGGTAATTGAGCACTTCAGGTGAGGGGTGAGAGCAGCAAGGTCAACATCAGGGGTATCAGAGGAATGATTTGGGCCGAACAGAATTGTTTCAGTTTTACGTTCATTAAAATTTAAAAAGTTTAGAGCCATCCATGACTTAACATCGCTAAGGCAATCAAGCAGGAGTCTAATTGGGGAGCTATCAGAATGACTGAAAGGTAAATAAAGCTGGCAATCATCAGCATATAGATGAAATGAGACTGCAGTGTTAGTGTAGTGCAGCGTTCACAAATATATGTACATAACTTAACATGCAGCAACAAAGCATGCAGAAAACTCAACTCTTATTATGAATATGAAAATAATTATATTCATTTAATGCATCAATAGGAAATAAAAATCGCTGTGATTGGTGAGCTAACACTTTGACCTTTGCTGATGCCTGACCTTGTCGTTCATTGGCACAACCTGAACAGGTGGCTGGTTTGCAGCAGTTACTTTGGTGCAAAAGGATTGTAGGCTAAGTAACTGATCTTGAAAGGCTTAAATATAAAAATAAATAAATGCTCAAATGAGATGTCACATATACTTGTATGGGTATTAATATACCTGGTGGAAGACCTGACAGCTGAGTAGTTATTTCTGTTATTCTTCTTTGAAGTTCCCGTCCCAGAGTGCATGTGTAGTCGGTGCATGGTGAAGTCAAGTCTCTGTGGATAAGTCCTGAGGCATTCCTGTGATGCCTTTTGAGTTGAATATGTTTTCTTTTTAACATTTGTTTTTCTATTCAGCTTAGTAATAGACACATTGAAGGAGGTGGATCCATCGAGGAAATGCTTTCGTCTAATAGGAGGAGTGTTGGTGGAGAGGACAGTAAAAGAAGTTCTACCTGCCTTGGAAAACAACAAAGAACAGGTGATGGAAGAGGAAATGATAGCATATTACAATTTTTACACTGAGTGATCTGCTGTTTAATAGCTTCATATATTGTACTCAGACTCTTATTTCACTCACGATTTAATTTTTTTTTCCTCCTCCTGTCCTCACAGATCTCCAAAATAATCGAGTCCATCAACTCACAGATGCAGACGAAGGGGCGGGAGCTCACAGAGTACAGGGAACGCTACAACATACGTTTGGTGGGAGAGGGCGAAGGAGAGGAAAAGGGCCAGTCAGCCGCTCCCTCCAGGGACAGCGAAGGAGGCGGATCCAAAAGCGGAGCTGGTGTTTTAGTTTCATAGTTAGTGAGCATGGACAGTGACAGCAGGGCCCTTTGATTTCTGCAGTGCTGAACACGTAGATGGAGTCACACAGTTTAGGTGGAAAACAAACTCTTTGCAGGATAACTCTGGATTTGAAGTTTACTGAAATCTCTGCTTAATCTAACGCACTTGATAATTTGCAGCAGGTGTTCTCTGCTTCCTTATGTTCATTCAGTGTGAAAGTTAAAGCTGTCTCATGTTTGCCTTTTTTAATGCTGAAATACTGTGACATAAGTTCACTGATTGAATTCAATCCCCTGAATATTTACTCGCACTCACACAGGAGCAGCTGAAAACATGATTTTGCTGTCTTAAGATTATAGAAAGTGTTTTTTTTCACACAAGATACAACTGCTTACATGTTAGGCCAAAATTAAAGAGTAATTTTGAAAACTAAGAACAAATGGGACACCTAAACATCCAGTAAAATAAATAACAAAGAGATCATTTTGAAAGATGTGCAAAAATTTGATTTCATAGTGCTGTGAAAAATTAATAAGTTGAGCAAAAGTTAATGTCCCTGAAAGCATTTAAAAAGCACTCGTCTTTAGCATGATCGTCTATCAAACAGACACGTTACATTCAGCCTCCCTCTGAGACAGTTCGTTTCCTCTGAGCTCGTTTAGCTCCACACATGAGCCATGCAGAGAGAGCCTGCTGGTTTTTGTTAGCTCTGAATGAGGTCGGGGTGACGAGCCTGGAAGTGTAACTGTCACACCTTAATAATAAAAACACCACCATAACTGAGGAAATGCCTCCTAGGACCCCATGAGCCCTGTCCACACGGTTAATGTGTTGTAAGGCCTTTGTTTTTGTTAATGATCATGAATAAAAAACTGTCACAGTTGTGTTTTGTTGTTGTCCTCAGTTCATCTCATCACCTCCATGAGGAGTGGAGCCTACAGGAGATTTAAACAAGATGAGACATGGTTCAACAAAAGTGCATCAGAAATTGTTCTCACACACGAACGGCGAAGGACTAGTTTAAAGACTCCCTCTCATAACATGGTTTTTATATTCGCCTGTATATGCAGCATCTGCTTTCAAAGGATGAACCTCTATAGTTAATTATAGCTCTGTCAAATGATGAAGTTCAGGAACTGAGACGTCCTTCAGCATGGTGATGTAAGACTGATTTCAAGATGGGAAGTCTTTTGTATTGAGTTTTTATAAAAAAGACCTCTGGGGGTTTTCTGGGATAGTGAAATGTTTGCCACTCACCAAAGGTTTTGGACACAGTGAAAGGAAGATAACTTTGTTTACTCAAGTACAGAAAACACCTAAAATGTATCAACAGGAAAATATACATTTATGTCAGTTAAAGTAAGCTATGATACCTTTACTGTACATGGAACAATCTACGTGCTCACTTTCATTCTAAAGCAGAGAAAGAGCAAAACCACAGGTCAGCCAACAGATTTCGGTGTCCAAGTTTTGGATTGCTCCTAATTTGTCTGCAAAGTAATTATAATTAACAAAAATGAAAACTTAGTGTGGGGAACTGAAAGGACTTTAACTGAAACACCACACTTAAAAAAAAAAAAAGGATGTTGGTTGTTTACAAAACTAAACTGAAAAATACACAATAAATGTTAGCTATAGTTTTTGTAAGTTTAGTTAAAATTGTCAAATACGAAAATCCAGAGAAGACACTGGAGCTTATGTTTAGCTGAGATGAGTATGTAGTAGAGTGCTGTGTGCTTGTGAACTTGTTATCATCTTAACTTTGACAAATAACCACCAAAAACAAAACCAACAACACCAATAATAATAACTATAGAATAATAACTAGAATGAACCATGCCAAAAACTCTTAGTCAAAAAATAAACCTTAAAACATCAGATTAACTCGAGAAACTAAAGTAAACTGAGACGGGGGAAAAGAAAAGCTAACAAAATATAACAAAAATAATAAAAAATGCGAGACTATATTATCGATGTGCGTCTGTGTGCTCTGCCAGATAGCAAGGACAAGAATATATTCATACAACTGTAATCTCTGCACGTATCTATCTAGATAGATAACAGTACACATTATAGTATTCATTCTGGGTTTTATATGGGATTGAGGCAGATTGATTGAAGCTCCTTCATTTGTATTTTAAAGCTCTTGGTCTGTTTGGACTCATGTGAGCAAGTGATATTGAGGAACTGAGATTATTTTTAAACATATGGCGTTACGTAAACGACAAAACACGTGATTCAGGATTAAGAGGGAAAAAGTGAAAAAAAACCGACGAGGATGGGATTCGAACCCACGCGTGCAGAGCACAATGGATTAGCAGTCCATCGCCTTAACCACTCGGCCACCTCGTCTGAATGTCTTCACCGCAACAGCAGATTATATTTGACGGCAACACAGAATAATAGCTTCCGTATTTATTTAGCTTATTTCCAAAGACTTCGCTCTCACGTAACGTGGCACCGTATTTAGAACATCCCCTAGTTCACACAGTGGCCTTTAGGACAAGTTAAAAATAAGCGCAAACACTTCTCCAGGAGTGAATTCAGCGGCGCTTTTACTTCCGTCATTACGGTTATAACACATCGGTGTGCGCCGCTGTCGCAGCAGCAGCAGACTGCTGACAACTGTGCTGTGCTTTGATGGAGATCACAGAAACAGGATCGTCGCTTTATTTGTTTTTTCCTGAGTCCTGTGGAAATCTAGGTCAGCCCTGCCACTAACCGGGAAAACATGCGATCGAGTATTTATTACATTTCCAGCCGGGGAGGCTGCAGTTAGCACCGAGGCAGCAGTGTCGGTGACGCTAGCTGGGACAGAAATACAGCAGTAAGAGGCATCCAGCTGTGGTTTTCGGACCTCTTTGTGTCCTGCAGCCTGTCTGGGATGCATCTCTCCAAGAAATGTTCCGCCTTCAAAGTAGTGCTGAGCGCCCTGCTGATAGTGGCGCTGCTGCAGCTCATCTACCTGTCCTTCCTGTCCAAGTTTCACGGTAAGCAGCAGCGGTACCGATACTCGGAGCTCTTCGGGGGCTCCGGGGCCAAGAAAAATGCCCACCCGGAGAAAAACTCGCGGAAGGAGCGCCTGAGGTACTCGCTGTCCACCGGCGGGATCTTTGACAACAGCGGGCAGTACCGAGTGTACAAGAACTTGATCAAAAGTGACTTCACCACGAATGAGAAGCCGGGATCTGACCCCAGCTCCAACATCCTGGCTCTAGCTACACACACTACTATCAACAACCTGCACTACCTGGAGTCCTTGCTGGAGAGGTGGCAGAACCCCATCTCTGTGGCCATTTTCGCTCACGGCCAAGATGTGAAGTTTGCCACAGCTCTGGTGTATGCTCTCAGCTTCTTCTGTCCTCACATCCAAGCCCTGGTGGACTTCCACTTGGTTTGCCTCTCTGGAGAGATGGCCAGCTTCCCCGAGCAGGACCGAGAGCATTTTGCAGGTCTTGAGGACTGTGCCTCGGTGTTCTCCAGACTGGAGACTCACGGGGAGAAGTACAAGAACTATGCCATGAGCGGAAATATCTCCTACCCCAACAACCTTCTTCGTAACATCGCCAGAGGAGGCACGGAGTCCTCCTACATCTTGGTCATTGACATGGACATGATGCCAAGCGCCGACCTGCATGAGCAGTTCATGGCCATGATCGCCAAGCGTGAGCCAGCGAGTGACGAGGTCTTTGTCCTACCTGCTTTCGAGATCCGCCACGCTAGGAAGATGCCAGCCACAAAGGCAGAGCTGGTCCAGCTCTACCAGGTCGGTGAAGTCCGGCCCTTTTATGAAGAGCTGTGTCCTCGTTGTCAGGCCCCCACCAACTACTCACAGTGGGTAAACAGCCACGTCAGAGAGACGGGAACCCTGGAAGTTGCCTACACGCTCACCTGGGCGGACCCCTGGGAGCCCTTTTATATCGGGCACCGCTCTGTTCCTCTCTACGATGAGAACTTCAAGCAGTATGGCTTCAATCGTATCAGCCAGGTTGGTATGAGAAAGATGGTCATGATTTCAAGAAGATCATGGGCTAAAGCCCATGAGGTATATAAATACAAAACCACAACAATCACTGAACATACAGGAGAGAGCTACCACACACTGTCAGCATCAGTATCATTCTTAGACTTAACCCTGGAAAACCCTCAAGCTTTAACATTTTTTTGATTGCGATTTTTTTTGTTAATGATTTTTTAAAGGATTAAAGCAACATGGCTGCTTGTTCCAGGTGTTTGGTGGCTGGAGCAATCAGCCATCTAAAGTTAAAAGTCCATGTCCCAGTAAACCAAAGTCAGCAGTATTTATACTTTGCTGAACTTTTCAACAACTGGAAAGGGGACGACAACTTTGCCAACCTCTGCCTTTAAATCTCTTAATTTGACTGGATGGTTTTCTTCTTACCGGGGTATATCGCCATGGCAACTTATGCTGTTAACTTGCATAGGTTAAGTTCAAGTTTGGAGAGCCGCAGGTGTGAAATTACGATCTACTGATCAATCAGTTCTAGTAATAGGGTGAAAGATCCCTCAGACCAACAGTATCTAATGTTTTTGTTTTTCCTGATGAGCATGAGGAATAAATATAGATCCTTACACACCTGTACCTGCTGACCATATATCACATCTGCATGTAGACTAAGCCTGTGCTTGAATTTTGTTTTTCTGATATTTATAAGTCTGTTATCATACACACTTATTATTTAAGTTGCCTCTCCTTCCTGTGTTCAAATTGGCTAAACTTTATCAGTATAGCAGATCTTTTAACATAAACACTATAAACACTGTAAAGAGGCCATGGAGCTGGACAAGAGATTAGGAGTCATTGCAAATGAAGTTTAATGAGTCACGGTAGCGGGAAAGGACGTGCCCCAGAGATGGATGAAATCCCATAAAATCTTTTTTTTTATAATCCTGGAGTTTTCAGACTAAAACTGGGTCAGCAGCTTTTTTATGGAGCTTTAAGCTCCCTAAAACTTCAGAGAGACGTGGTTTGTGGATGTAAATGCAGTAAGAGTTACACATTTTAAAACTAAAACACATTATTGTTTACTGAGGACGAGAAGTCACGGGACATCTGCTTCTGGTGCATCAGCTTTGATCGCTCACAGGTTCCATAACTTTAGGAAAGTCTGATATTAAAGGAGTGAAGGCTGCTTTAAATTAAATTTATCTGATCGTTAATCTGGCCTTCTTTTTATACGCTTCTCCTTTCCCCTGTGGAAATGTCTCCACACCTTCGTCAGTTTCATCACTCCACACAGCCTGACACCTCGTACCTGAAGAAGACGTTTCATCTCTCCTTCCTCATGCCCGCTCTCTCACCTTTGTTCTCGCTCCTTCTGCCCCCGATAACAAAACCGTCTCCTCTGTCATTATCTTCTCTCACCTCCCTCCCGTTCGCTCTCATCACTTCCCACCTCCACGTCTGTCTTCTCATGCTGTTGTTTAATCTCCCTCCAGGCCTGTGAGCTCCACGTGGCCGGATACAGGTTCTCCGTGCTGAGCACTGCCTTTGTGGTGCACCGCGGCTTCAAGATCCAGGGGGAGTTCCACGCTAGGAAAGACGAGGAGAACAAACGCAACCGGGTTCTGTTTCGCAACTTCAAAGAGGGCCTGAAGACCAAATATCCATCCTCCACCCGGCGCTGCTGAAAAATAGACGAGGACATCGCCCGCCGATGAAGTCGCTGTCGAGCCATAAATGACGGACGCTTTCTTCTTGTATCCAGATTTATCTTCCTGTAAAACTCTTTCTGCCCAACTTTCATAGTCAGCACATCAATGTCCTAGTTTCTCTCTGATTTTTCTTTTTTTTGTGATGATGGCACAGTAGGCGTTTAAGCTGATACAACTCTTGAGTTTATTTCAAATTTTGTGAAAATGAGCATCAGGGAAATGCCGCCTGGGGATTTCTGAGTGTATGCTTGGATGGGAGAAAAAGAAATGATCATTCAAGAGTGAGAAACAGGGCAGAAAATCTGGAGTTCACTGCGATTTCACTCAAATGCACATTCAGATAATATTTGGGGTCATTTTAAAGCACATAAGGAATGCATCCTATATTTAGAAATAATTTTACACTCGTCCAGATTCAAAAATGGAGCAGAGCCCTAGATTTCACTGCGAGTAAAATGAAGTTTAACGTCTTACATTTCAGACATTGTGTTTAAAGTTAACAGGCGTGGTGGTGTTTGACAGCAGCTGGCAGAAAAATGAATTAGCTGATACATCAGGGACCAACAGTAAGGAACAGCTGCTTAATGTGGAGCTCCTGACCAGCTTATTCTCCTGTAAACCGACATAGAAGGTTAATTTTTAGGAAGGTGGTGGAGCATCACAAAGGTCTACTTGTCTGCAAGGAGACATCAGCAGGAAGGCAGCTGTGCTTGTTTTATAGGGCGATGCTGAAGATGTACGCAGATGCTTTAATCTGGCGTTCTGTACAGAAACATCTTCTCCATCTAGATGTATACGAACACTAACAGCCCGCTGACTGGAAGTGAAGCTAAAAATGATACATTTCTTCCTTTTGTTTGTGAAGGGTCTGATTGTTATATTTCCTCCAAGGGCAAAAACACTAGTTTGAAGATAAAGCTTCTTTCGGCTGCTCCTTTATTCTGAAACGGTCGTCACAGCAGACGGGTCTGCATCTTTTGATTTGACACAGATTTCTGTGGCTAAAAAAAACCTCCTCACACCATTTAGCTTCACTATGTTCGGCCTGGTTTCAGACATTTATATCAGCTATTCAAGAAAAAAATGGTGAAGTAGTCTGATTGTTGCTCTGCAGACCTGTAATGATGGGGGGAAAAGGGTGTTTTATAGTGCGCTCTGACCACAAGGTGGCAACAGTCGCTCGAGTGTGTGGTGCACGGTTGGGGTTTATTTTCAGCCTGTAGTAAAAACAGCAGATCGCTCACACATCAGTGGCGCTGTTTGGTGCTCAGGAGGACGTGAAGCAGCTCCGCAGCACGGCCGGTAGCACATTTGGCTGCGAGTGCTTATCGGACTGAAAGGGTTAATCTCATGAGAACAAAGCACTGGGAGCCTGTGTACAGCGATAATGTACAACATTAGCTTTTTGCATACACTGTGGAGAACTGCTGTATTTATAACACTGGGGATCTGACACTGGCAGTCCTCTACATTTATCAAGAGATTTTTTTGTTGTTGTTGTTGTTTTTACCTCTTCAGCTGGAGTGTGTGGTGGGAGTGGGCAGCTACAGGCACTAATGTAGCACACATGTAAAGCATAATCAAAGTGTGAACCACAGACAGGAGCAGCCTGTGGTGTTAAAAGGATTGCTTCTCTTACTACTATTGGAGTAAAAGACAGCAAATGTTTGATCTTAGGCTTTATTCTGTAACTACGGTACATACATGCAGTATTAAACCTCGACTACCACTCTTCTTCTTTGTTTGTAGTGAATGCATATACACTTCAGATATGTTTGACTCACGTGTTTAATTCTAATTTAATTCTCGATTTGAGACGGACTGACGTGCTTTTTCTTCCTCACTCATCATGTTTGTGATATATTTATTGTAAAAACTCTTCTTTGTTAACAGGAATAGTTTTTTATGACCTCGAGCAACAACAACAAAAAAAAAACCTGTAGCACCAAATTGAAATGGAACATGTGATTTTTTTAAACCACTATGAAATAATTTATTTAGCATTTTTGGAGCAGAATCAGTTTGAACACATTACCTTATGTGATTATGTGGTGTGGTGCTTTTTTCTGGTGCAGTGTCTCTTCCTTATTTGGAAATTTATGGTTTTTTATGTATTTATTTTTTCTCTACAATGCCTGATTTGTATTGTTGGAATTTCTAATAAACTGGATTAATAAAATGGATTATTTACATTTGACTCACAGGTGTGATTGATGCTAGCTCCAACTCCTTTGCAAGAACAGAGTATGTTGTTAAAACTAGTAAAAAGATAAGTTAGCGAAGTCACACCTGATTATATCACACCTTATATGAAAGGAAGAGCCAGCTGTGGCTCAGGTGGTAGAGCAGGTCGACCAGTCAGAAGGTCAGTGGCTTGATCCCTGGATCATCCAGCCCACATGGCTTGGGAAAGATACTGAACCCTGAGCTGCCTCCAGTGCATCAACTCCGTGTGTGTGTGTGTGTGTGTGTGTGTGTTTATTAGAAAGCACTTAATGCGCTGCATGAAGATGTGTGTAAGGTGCTGTATAAGTATCAGTCCATTAACCAAAAAGGGGTAATTTCTTTATTTTATATATAACCCTTAATCCTGTACAGTCTATTTACCAACATTAGAAAAACATAGTACACGTAGAAACTTCAGAAATCCCTTTTGGCCAGTCGGTCAGTTTTCAATTTAACAAAAGTCGAGGGGTTTCTAAATATTAAAGGTTGTTGATTCATAAAGGGGGCAAATACAACTATAACGTCTCCAAGAGGTATTTGGGAAAAATTGGGAAAGGATCTGTGCTAATGGCTCTAATTTATTGAGACTTAAGGGTAAGACTGCTATAGCTTAAAATATCACATTATTTCTATTGAACCTACAGTAGGCTCAGACTGGACTTAATTAAATCAAAGGAAATGTAACAGCATCCACATTGTGAACATGCTTAAAATACAGGTATACTGCACAAAAATAATAATTATATTTTAGATGTAACTGAGATGTAGTTAGCCCTGTGACAGACTGGCGACCTGTGCAGCGTACCCTGCCTCTCGCCCTAAGACAGAACCCCTGTCTTAGCCCCCCTCACTACCCCACCACCCCCCGCGACCCTGACAATTTTGTAAATATTGTAAAGCGTTCAGTCAAACTTCCTCAAGCACTGAAGGATTGGGCAACAATCGCAATAATGACTGGATATTAGACTCTTTTTAAAAAAATGAAAGAATTCAGGAAATGCTCCTTTAATGAGTCGCTTGACAAATCAGGGAAGGTCGCTGCATATGAAATAATGTCATATAAGATGATTAATAATGTACAAAAATACTCCAAAATTAAACATGTCTATATTATCATTTATGTATGAGTAAAGTGGGAGGATGTGGAAATTTATTTGGCTTTTATTTTATTAAACTGAAATGCTTATTTGGCTTAAAAAATGGGTCTAAATTCTTCTGTTATAAGATGAGTAAAGACTCCCTTGCTGAACTTTAAAAAATGTATCCATTCACCCTACAACACTTTAAAATAAATTACTTTACAATAGGTGTTTTTTTTATACCACTAGTTTTTATAAATAGTAACTATTCTGGTATTGTTTGTGTAAAGATTTCAAATGAAAAACGATTTTAAAACAACTTGTAAGAAAGAAAACAAGCATCATCAGTCATGCGAAGGTTCTTTGAGCACTTGGAAATGCTCAAATCCAATCAATTAACTTCACCAGAGGGATTTGCAATGACATCTAATGTCAACAGAGTTTCCAGAAGCATCATTTAAAAACAACTGCAACACTTCGTGTCCAAGTAAAGCGTTTCAAACACAGCAGGCTTCGCCCGTCTGAACTCAGAGCGTGCGTGACGTTATGTAAAAGCTTCATATGTGTCGAGGTGTGTCGCTCAAAGTGAGAAAACTACGAGTTATCAGAGGAGTATCATTCTCCAAAACACTTGACCTAGTTGACTCTAACCTGTGGTGTAACGGGGTTTAAGATGGGGAGGCTTTAAAGCCATCCCTGCACCAACAGCATGTGACGGGTGATTACAAGGTGAGCTGGGACAGCAGCCAATTAAAAGTTCCAACTTAGTAATTAAGATCTCTGTTACAGTGGAGTTTAATGAGTTCTCTGTATGGCTTCTGTTTCATATGGACTGAATTCCCTCTGCAATGACGCCCATGGCCAGTGAGATTCCCAGGAGTACCTTCATTATATCCTAATAAATTTTAAAAAAAGAAAGGTGATGAAGAAAATAAAACACGTCACTGTCATTGTGCTCAGCTTTAACATCGTTGATGGTTTAACCGGCCATCTGTTGGCTGATAAAGTGGAGCACGTGTGACATTCAACACTTGACAACTGTGCGAGGGGCCGTGGCATTTTGTGGCTAAGCCTTCATTATTGGGTCCAGACACATGAGGGCAAGTGGCACGCAACGCCATGCTATGACTTTAGATCAGCTTTCATTGGACGCACACTTAGTCATCACCAGCTTTATTAAGTCAGGCTTTGTTTTTGCCTTCTACTCGCTTCATCAAGACCTCCCTTATTACTCACGTACAACAGCAAGTCCTTAAAAAAAATAGCTATAACCTTTGAGTTAGAGTACTCATGCATTTAAGTTAGGTAATTCATTTGTTCTATATGCATATATACATTTGCTATATGCTTAGTCATTTTTTTTAAATACAAAGACATCAAACTTTAAAACCCATGATGTACATTTTTTCTCCCCTTGCTCAGGGTGTTAATAACGTAGCAGAAGGTGCGTAAAGGTTAGGAGGGGGATGGTGGATCAGGAGAGGCAGGTTTGGTGAGGTAAAGTGGGGTTTATCTCAGCAGCTTTGGGGAGTGAAGGCTTATCTGGGTCAGAGAGCTTTATGACATAAGCAATTAGGGTTTCCTTCTCTTGTGTATGCTAGCAGGAGGGAGGCCTCCCGCTATCTAGATTAGCCATCCTACTCAAGCCAGGAGAGCTCGGCGGCTTCTGGACAGTGGAGGGAACCAGCTGGAGGGCGAGATGAGCAGGCGGTAGGGGTTCCTCGATGGGGAAGGGAGGGAGTGAGGGCAACAAGAGCAATGGGTCAACAAACATATCTTGTAGACATGCAGGACAAGCAGCACGGGTCAGCGGAGGAGCAAGACAGAAAGACGGAGTCAGTGACCCACACTGATGAAAGGAATTCACAGAATGAAATGTGGGGGGAAATAAAGAGGGCGTTTGTTCAGTGTAGCATGTTTAACAGGAGTGTGGAGAGAAAACGACCACAGAGGATGTTTATGGTTACATCGATTTCTTCTCATGAGCCACTTGACTGGAAGGATTTACAAGTGATTAGGACAATTGGTTTAGAGAAATGGTTTAAAAGATCTCTACATCTGGTCAGCTTGTGACTCAAGGCATCTGACAATATGTGAAAATATGAAATATGGATTTTTTTTTTTTTACAAGAACTGCAGATTTCTACCCCACAAAAAAGTAAAAATGTAACTTTGTGAACTGTAACTCATCATTTCACATTAAGCTATTCCAGTGATGTGAAGCAAAAACAGCCATGCAAGCTGAATGCTGTTATAAGAATTACATTTTATGTGTTGTAAACTATACTTGTGATGATTTGTTCATCTCTAATGCCACATAACCAAAAAAAAAAAAAAAGATTTCTTCTTAATCCCAACCTGACCAAAAACACATTATAGTTTTATATAACAGCATAACAGAAATGGTTACATACGAGCTGCTGGAGACATTAAATGTTGGCTATACTCACATGATGAGTGATTTTAATGATTATTGTTTTGTTATCAGAGAAAAAGGTTAAATATTTAAACTGGTCTGATCTCTGCTCATTTTTTTTCTCCTGAATCTTTGAGAGTTGAAGTTTAGGGTTTACAAATAACAAAAACTTTCATTATTATATTATATCATTATATTATTATCATTATCATTATCATGGACTAGATTATAATTATTTTCTCTGGGAATATCACAAAGTAATAAGTAATAATTTTATGAACTCGTCTGATGGCTTGAAAATTCTTTCTCCAACACAGAGTCAAACATCTCTGAAAAAAGGCGACATCATCTTTACACATAACCACATAACAGAGCAAATCCTCACTTTTATCAGGGACCGCAGTATCTTTTGCTTCAAAAATGACTTGGATGTCTCTGACTGGTCAGAATTTCTTCCCATTAATTTTCTGCTAGCCAGCTTGTTTTAGATCTATCACAGCGGTGCTTTTTTAAAGTACTTTACAAAACCCCTCATTTCCATATATTTTGCTTCCAAGGATCCAGATTTTTAACAATTTTTTTAACAATTATCTAACAATAATTCTCAATGCTTTCTGGAGGTCTATCAACTGTTTTGTTTTTTGTTTTTGTTTTTTCTAACTCAGTTTCCGTCCTTGTACCTGTCCATTTTCAAAAGAAATGATTTTCTGTTTGTTAGGCCACTAACCTAACACTTGTTCTAAATTCTTTAGCTGAATCTATGAAAAATAGCAAAGGTTAGACAGTTTGACAGACATAAAATCAAGGTGATTCCGAAAGAGCTATTAGCTGAAAATCTGGCATATCTCAGCATGATGTGCAATGTGCACTATCTACAACAGATTCACAGTATCTGAGCGTCATACTCTTAAGAAACAGCAAACAATCCTGACACAAGGTGAGAGAGGCAAACTTCAGTTGATCTATCTACTGTTCACTGAGGCCTCATCAGAAATGGTCATAGTGGAAGGGTGGGTTGACACCCACCCTTGTCTGATGGCTTTCTTACGGAATGGAAAGTATGTCAGGTATGCTGAGATTTGGCAAATTACACAAGAACTGACATGAAAATCAGTGGAACAGGTCTGATGGAGTCATGAATCAAAATGTGAGATTTTCAGGCCAAATCATCATCGATATGGCAGCAGCTTCATTTTCAGCATGAAAATGATCCCACACACACTGCCAATGCAGTAAAGTATATCTGGATAGAAAAACACACAATGCAAAACTATGAGTCATGGATTGGCCTCCCTAGAGCCTGGACATCAACATTATCTATCTATCTATCTATCCTGTAATCTCTTTCCATTGCAGCCTCCACCCTTCTCCTTTTCATTCTTGTAATGGTGCCTGTTAATAAGATTCAGGCCTCAATCACAAACACAAAGACACTCTTGTTTTGATCAACATCCCAACAACAGATTGTAACCACACGCTGAGCATGTCTATCTCTGTGATGCATGCATCCGTTTCACTTAAACAAGCGAAGGCTTAGCTGCCATCCGCGCCAGCTTTGGGAGAAGTTTACCTGTCTACTTACCGAAGAAAGCCTCTCAGGCAAAGGGCACACATATCACTCTACCTCTAAACCTGGTGTTCCTGGACGCCCCGGCCGCCTGCATTTTAAATGCATCCCACTAAAGCCAGACTATCTAGGCTGGAGGACAGAAGTAATGAGACGTGACACTGCCCAAGGGAACGAAAAGGAGGCCTAACAGATATAGGTAATCCTTCTCACCAAGCTAACGCCTCTTAGCCTCTCGCCCCTGCTGTCACATGAACCCAGCAGGAAAAGATCCAGGAGGCATACGCATATAGACAAATGCAGACACACTAGCAGCGTAATCATCAGAAGCTGTCAGCTTTGTATTCATATATGTGTTGTTTGAAGAGAACACACTGTTCAGCCACAGCACTAAGGGAAACATATGGTCTGCACCAGCCACACACACTCACACACTCCTACAATAGCTTCTGCATCGATCGATGTGCTAATTCAAGGCTCATTTATCACCATAATTCACTAACAGATGTTGTGCGCTATGATACCATTACCCCAATGTTTGCACAACACAACCCGGGTGTATGACAACAATGTCTCAAAGATGACCTGACTGATATTATCTGCATCGATAGAGAACGTGATGGATTGTTGTATAGTTGTAAAATGTTTATGAAGTGTAACACTGACGGCTGAGTAGAAGCACTTCTGCTGAGCAGTTACAGACGTTAATATACTCGATGTAGCGGTCGTGGAACAGGAGATTAGGGCGGATTTATTTTACAGATTAAACTTTAGTTGAACTGTCAGCCATTGTATCAAAGGATCACACAACATGGCTTTAATCGAAATCAATATAAGCCACGAGTGAGTGCGACTATTTGTTTTCACTATTTTTTTTTTTTGTGTGAATTTTATTGTACTCATGAGGTCAGAGGTTGTGTTGAATGTTTGGAGGTGCAACAAAACCTCTGTTGGACCAAAACTGCTGTGTTTATTACAGTCACACAGACTAAAAAAGGACTATGATACTGGTATGAAATACAGCTTTTCACATGCTTACTGTTTGCCGGAGCTGAACTTCAAGATAATTTTGCAGCATAGTGCCCTTCAGACCCTGTGCTCTGTGCTATTTATTTAAATACACATAATAAATTATCAATAAACTACTAACTATGTTGTATTATTTCAGCTCACGTGAACACACTTTTGATACGGTTAATTAATTGCTTAATTGCAAAACTCAATAATCCACACAAACAATTAAAAAAATCTAAATATGATTTGAGAACGTTATTTATCATTACAGCTTAGTACAGCATGAGAAGGGCTGAAGGCCCTGAAGGCTGAATGACCACAGGCATGTGGCTAATTCGTTAATGCATCATGTCAGTGTGTAAGAGTCAACATCAGCACTGATTGCAGAAAGATAAAACTGAGGATAAGTGAAATAAGTTTGGTGAAAACTGATTTAAAACTTTATTTATGTGTTGATTAACTAAAATTTTATTCAGATTTTGCAAACACGTTCACTTTCTCCACTCAGTTTATTAGGTACACGGTGCTGGTCCTGGTTTTCCTTCAGAACTGCTTTAATTCTTCATGGCTCAGATTCAACAAGACGCTAAAAATATTCCTGACATGACACCATCACACAGCTGCAGCAGATTTGTCGGCTGCACATCCATCATGAGAATCTCCCGTTCCACCACATCATAAAGGTGCTCTGTTGGACTATGCTTTCATGTTGCTAATGCCAAACTCTGACCTACCATCTGAATTTTGCAGCAGAAATCAAAACTCATCAGACTAGGTAACAATTTTCCATCTAATTTGAGTGGCTTCCAGTGTGGTCTTCTGCTGCTGCAGCCCTTCTGCTTTGAGGTTCAACGAGTTCTACATTCAGAGATGTTTTTTTTACATATACCTTGCATGTTTGTGCGTTGTGTCTGACAATGAAAGGTGAAAAGAAAGACCTCCAAGTAAATAACTTGCCCGCTCCAGCTCCTCTCCCACAGGGGAATTGTAGAAAAGGGCGCTGTATTAATTTTTACATTAAACATAAAGTACAAACTTACATGCAACATATTTCACACAAGATCAAAAAAAAAAAAAAACCCCCAGGGTGGATAAAGATATAATTGGAAAATAAATGACACGAGCTCTCCCACAGGGGAAATGTAGAAAAGGGAGAGGCCAAAGGGCTACCCCAAATTTATAGGGCTGCACCAAAGAAGAATAAGACAAGGATGAGGAGGGGCTCTAACTGATAATGAAGATAACTACAGGTTTGGAGGTCCTAAAAGTCAGGTATACCAGGAACAGTTTTGTGTAATTATAACAATATGTAATTTATTTATTAATTTATTTGAGTGACTGTTGCCTTTCTATGAGCTCGAAGCACTATGGCCATTCTCTGACCTCTGACATCATCAAGGCATTTTCAGTCAGAGATCTGCTCACTGGATATTTTCTCCTTTTTTTTAAACCCTATAGATTCAGATCTACAGATCAGCTGTTTCTGAAACATTCAGAAGAGCCTGTCTGACAACAACCATGCCACGTTCAACGTCACTTATATCCCCTTTTTCCCCATTCTCACAGATATATACACACAGTGTATTATTTACTATATTACCAGAGTAAAAGAGTAAATTACCAGTTAAGTGCAACATGTTTTGACATGTCACGCTGTAGTGTGAATAATTATCTTCATATGACTTAGTGCAGCTTGGAGGAGACACATGTTGACAGGTGTCACAATAAACTGGGCGCTCCCTCCATATGACCCTAATGTTTTCAGACATGAGCCTATAAAAAAGCACAAGACTGTGTGTCTGTTTTTGCTGTCAGAGACTAACTAAAAGTTAATTAGTGCGGATGACCTGGTGGTCATAAAGCAGTAAAACTTGTCTTACTCTCAATGCTACATGTGTGATGTTCATACTGAAGCTCAGACGTTCAGAACAGGATCAAACATAATTGGTATGTAATGTGAATATGTGAATTTATTTAAATTAAGTTCTGTTTACATTTACTAATGTATATTTTTAAGGTATACCAAAAACACACCCAATTATAGCTGCAGAATCATTTGTGTCATCGTATTAACATCCAGTTAATTTTGTGGGTTTGTCTCATATTTATCCCATTTGACATCAATGCAATCTAAAGAAAAAACACACCACATTCCAGATTATACCACAAAGTTTGCTTATATTTACGACACATGAACGTCACGTACACGTCTATCTTTCAGTGCTGTATTATCCTCCCCGGGGCCTCGTCGAGGCCCTGACAGCGTCAGCAGCACAGAGGGCGAGGCTAGGCTGGGCAGAGCCGGGCGGTCCAGAGAGGATCAGGGGAGGTAAGTCACCAAAGCAGGAATTAATGAGCATTATAGTATTAGGTAAAAATAAGTCCCACCTTAAATCCCTCAGGATTCCTAAACAACCACCAGCACCTGTTACATATGATGAAGAGGATCACAGAGGAAGACCAGGCTCCTGTGACAAGACAGATAACTGAAAAAAGGCTTCTTTGTTTGTGTAACTGATCTCAAATCAAAGCTTGTAAAATGATATCAGTGCACACTGTTTTCTCTTTACTGTTGTACTCTGAATATTTCAGTTGCACATTTAGTTGAACATATCTACTTTTTATACAGGCTGCTGTGCTGTTGAATTTTAATTCTTTATTAATTTTTTTTAACTTCTTCCAACATAAAAAAAGTGCACAAATTCAGGGAGTCGCCTTTAAAGCCTTAAAGCTGAGACAGCAGTCAGCCTAGTTGATTTTGAATTGTTATTACTTAAAAAACAGCAAATATGTCTTTAAAAGTCACACATGAAAAAAAAAAAAAAAGAGCAAAAGATGGTGAAAATTTTAAACCCACTTAAATGTAATAATGCTAAAAATCACAAGAACTCCTCCACATTTCTGTAACTATGCTGGGTTTCTGGGTGTCGTTTTTGCTCAGTCTGTTATCTGTCACCTTTGCTCCCCACGTAGGCAGGTCTATACAAAGCTCTGTGACCACAATTAGCAAAGAAAAGAAAACAAACAATTCAGTGCAAGCAGTGATTTGCTGGGCTATTTTTTCTCTGGCTTAATTTAGAGTTTGTCGGCTAACCGTGAGCTTGCGGTAAGCTGATCCCACAAACAGGGAACATGATACTGTCTGGAGGTGGTTCATTGTGCTGGAGGGAACAACGACCCAACCCACCTGTTAGTGATACCTGGAAAGCACAAATGTTACAAATAATAGGGCTGTATTTTTTTTAAAGACCTGTTGCTTTGAGCAGCTAATTAATTCACGGAGTTCAGATTTCCCTTGGAAATGCTGTAATGTCAAGAAACCAGGCACTACACGGCACTACGAGGAACAGCACATGCCTCGAGATTACTGACTTTTAAGAGCTTCATTCAGGGTCCTGGAAATTAAATCTTCTAAATATGCAGTTGTGAGCACTTTGACTGTGGCTGAATCTCATAACCAGGGTTATTACAGTTAAGTAAAACAAAATAAGTCAAAGGATAGTTAACGGAAATGAAAAATAAAAGCTAAATAACTGAAACCTGAGACCTACAACACTCTGTATGAAGAAATCTTTGCAGGTTTGGTCTCATTTGGTCTCATTTGTCATGTTTACTAAGATTTTGATGTCTACATGACTGTGAGTGAATGTTTTGCATTGGAATATCTGCTATAAACTTCATAAATTTGCAGCTGACAAATACGACCTGAATTTAAGCCAAAAATTAAAACTAATACAAAAAAACCCTAAAGTCGTTTTTTAAACATTCAAAAACTAAACCAAAATGAGCAAACCCCAGAAATTAAAAGAAAAATGTAAAACTAAGTAAAAATAAAACCTATAAATTATTGAATTAACCAGTTAGTCATTGGCTTTAATGAGCTGTAGCACTGGATAATCTGAGCCTATCAATACAGTGGTTTAAAAACCTAAGTTCACCTCATGATTAAACAGTTTGTAGAGCCTCCATTAGCTGCAGTAATTTGAAGAAATCCTTTTCTGTGTGATTTATCAGTCTCTCACATCATTGTGGAGGAATATTACCCCACACACCCCTCACGCACACTCTTTATCCTGCTGCCTTCTGGCAAGAGGTACCGGAGCATCCGGGCACCTCGCTGCAAGACTGCGAAACAGTTTCTTCCCCAAGGCCGTCAGACTCCTGAACACTCAGTGACTGGACTGACACACACACACACACACACACACACACACACACACACACACACACACACACACACACACACATGCCTTAATACATCAAGTTACCTTTCGCACAA